>JAHPZR010022714.1:0-35000 GCA_019787425.1 Platygyra sinensis | reverse complement strand
CCTTCTGAATAGTTGTTTGCCATTTAGACCCTACGCAGTTTTCTTTTACTTTGTCAGACTTTCTCTTAATGAGCTTCTCGATCGTCTCGGCGCTTATTGATCCGTTTATATGAGCATGAAGTTCCTGAAATTAAAGTCGAAAAGTGTTATATAAGCTTAAAAACCCAAAGGCGGTGAATTGTGATCATCTCCGTGAAAAATCTTTTTATCGCTCTTTTCGAAATGTTAAACAATACCACTGGAAACGGTTCCTTAAAATTCTTACAATTTTCGGGACTTTTTTGAAGAAATTGAAAGGTATTCTGTTCTCGGCAATTTTCGTCGGCGTGTCAGCCATGGTGGAAATGATCGACTTGACTGCGCACGTGCTGATTGGTCAATTAAGTACATGTACCGTGTTTCTATCGAGTTATACAAACACGAGTGGAAGTTTGGGAGAACGAGAAATGCTGTGGGAACAAGAGCCGCGGGCGAGTGTTTCCACAGCTTTTTCGAGTTCTCCCAAACTTTCACGATTGTTTGTATAACTCGATAGAATACGGAGAACATGTTTTCTTTTTCTTTTAGATAACACCACGACGAGAAAAAGGAAAACAACTTGTTAACTTTGATTATCAAGATGTAAATTCTCTTTGCTCGCGCCATCGCTCCGTCAAAGAGCGCGCTAGTTCTGTGTCTCCATCGAGTTATACAAACACGATTTTTAACCAATCAGCGCGCATGCTTTCTTAGGACTGTTTTCTAAACGATATTGATAATCGCTTCCCGCCAAAATCAAAGTTCGCGCGCCGCTCGATCGAGGACAGACAACAGTTTTCAACATCGGGAGACAATTTTTCTTCAGTTTTTCCTTCCATTCAGGCAAAAATGGGAAACGAGACCTCAGCACCAATTCAATATGGAACAAAGCTACTAAATGATATAAATTTCGCATGGAAAAAGGTAGAAATGGACGCCAAATTGCCATCTCGAGACGGACATTGTGCCGCCGCTATGGCGAACAAACTGTATGTATTTGGCGGAGTTCGTTGGCTTTCTGATATCGGCGAAGCAGCAGAATCCAACGAAATTCTTGTTTTCGACACTGGTAAGCATTTACGACATCTAAGTTTATAATCATGTTAGAAATGATTTGGGGATCGCGACTTACTATCGAACGGGAGACGAAACTGCCTTTGTATGACCGATTATTTAATTATCGACAGTGCAGACATCGACATGGTCAGTTGCAAATAAGCATAAATAAGTTAAGCATAAACTTAAGCTAAATAATTCAGTTTATAAAGATAATCTCAACTTATTAGTTTATCTTTCTGGAAGCGACACGAAATGTTTATGAAAGTTCTATTTAGGAATGAACATATTAAGACGGAATCCGCCAGACGTTGGAGTAACAAGTGGACAAAAATCTTGTACCAAGATTATTTACATTGATTGCAAACTTCAGTAGGGCTCTTTCAATTATCTTCTCAAAACAATTCATTTCTAGCAACACCAAACGTCGAAAACGAATGTTTGAACTTCGTATGAAACGCTTAAAAGTTTTGGTGAAATGGGTTATTCCAGAAAAAATCCGCACCCCCCCGACGGATGGGGTCGCTTTTTAACCCCCCCTCTCACCTGGATTTCCTGAAGCACAAGACCCCCCCTCCTGTCTGGATTTCCAAGACAAAACACCCCCCCTCCCGCCTGGATTTCCGGGAAAAAATAAGAGACTTAAATTTAATTTACTTTTAATAGAAAATACGTACAATCACGTCTAGAAAATGTTCTTTTTTAATTTCTAAAGCTTCGGCTAAATTATATCAAAAATTCTATCGTGTGGAACTAAGAAAAGAAAGGAGCAAAAAAATGCGAAAAAGCGAACGAGTGTTTACTTTCTTAGCTCCTAAAAATCAATTGCCCTTTTTCTTTCTTTGCCCTAAATATAGTCCTAAAGTAAATACAATTAGTGTAGAATATGATAAAAAAGTTCAACAGTCGTTCCGATCCTTTTCGAGACATAAGGTCAGTCTCTTCCTAAAGAGCGAGAACTTCTAAATGAAAACATTTCGAAGAACGAAAGTTTATACACGTTCAAATTCAATTCGTTCAAATTCTTTTACAACTTAAAGACTTGACAACTCGATTCACATATCCTACCTTCAAGAGCCTGTAGTCCTAATCTACAGAGGAAAGATCAAACTCGTGTTGTGAAGAGCTTTCTCAGTCCGCCATAGTTTCAAAATGTCTTTTGGCTTTCGTTAGTAAATCGGAAAGACAAATGTGTGCTGAAGAGAACGTAGCCAAGACAAAAGCACTTGAAACAGCTCCCAATTTCACAAAAAAGAAATTTTAACGTGTATTCAACGAATTATTATAGTATTTATTTAGGGCAAAAAGAAATAATTCTGTTTACGTTTCTCAAACCTTGTTACAAAGACGCTAGAATATGACGTTCCTCCTTTTACGGCTAAGAGGGGAATCTGGCTGAAGTTTGAAAAAGCTAAGAATTAGGCAGACTGGGCTGATAACTGCAGACCCGAATGAAAACAAAAAACCTTAAAAATACAGAGTGCGAAGGTGTGAAAGGAAATCAGTTGGTTTTTTTTCTTTATTATATTTATCATAATTTACACCAAACAAACAAAGATATCAATGGGGCTATAAACGTGAAATTACACAACAGTGGCACGCTGGTCTGGGTACGAGTAGAAATGTGTCAGGCGTTTCAAAGTCTTCGTTGCAACATAACAACGTTGCTCGTTCTTTAGTATCTTGATGTTTGCGTTTTCTGCTATAAAAGGACCTGCGAAGGAACTTATATTATCATTTTTGTCAGGTGAGAAATATCTGAACAAAATATTTGTACTATTTTCAGGGTCTGAGAGCAATGAACTGTCACTGAAACTAAAACATTCGAATCGCATGAATTATCAGTCAAGGGGGGGGGGGGGGAGGGTGCGGATTTTTTCTGGAATAACCCAATGAAACTGATGATGGAATTTTGCCTGTGTTTCCACAAAAATCACTGAAACTTTGAAATTTATTTTCTCTCGTTTCCGTGGGAAATTATTTTTCGGTGTTATTTCAGGCAATTATTTATGTATTTAGCTTTAAAAAAAATGTAAAAATGACTGTAAAATATTTAAAATTACTCTGGTACAGATTTTTGTCCACTAAAACCTGAAATTGCTCCATCTTCTATCGGATTTCGTCTTAAGGACGGTGCCTACTAAAAACAAAGGTTTTTGCGCCAAGTTAAGACCACGCGGATAAAGTGGATCTTTGCAAGGGCTATTGGAATCCACAAAGAAAGATGGGGGTAGCCACGCAATTTTTCAAGATAATTAGCCTTGAATCTCAACAAAAATGCTGACATCAGCATTTTTCTGAAAAAGAGGGAAAGGATATTTCCTCACAGATTTCCTTAGAATTCGCCTTTACATACAAAATGCAAACACGTTTTAAAAGATCTTTAAACTACATGGCAAATGGTAACATTAAAATCAATTTTGGTACGTTTTTGATGACAAAATCGTTGCAAAAAGCGCTTTTAGCGTCTCTGACAGCCCTACTCTGGTTCAGCTAAAATACAGTCTGAATACCTTTTGTTCACAACCAGAAATTAATCACATGTTAAATAGGCTTGCCACTTCCATTTCGTAACATAAAATGTAGGGGTAACCACGCGTTTTTTAAAGTTATTGATCTTTTTGAAAACTTTTGCGGTGCCCGTTACATTTTTTCCTGTCACCTCCCCAGTAAGTAAGACATTTGCATTTTTGCGCGCGCACTACGCCATCTGCAGGTACATCTTTACAGTTGGATTTCAGTGTAGTTTTCGAAAGATACCAGCTAGGTTTTCAGCTGGAAGAAGTTAACAGTTAGTGGTTAGCGATATGCTGCTATTCTGGTGTTCCTGGTTTAAGTACTGGTTCATTAAACTTGATTTGGTCACAGCAGGAAAACTTTTGCTTTAATTTTAGTTGTGTAGTTGGTGGTGTAGTTGATTGCGTCAGTGTCAACCCCAGCGCGCGCGCGCTTAAACCATGGCTTGCGTGATGCGCAGAACATGTGCGCACTAACAAAAGTAGGCACCGTCCTTAATAAGCTTAACTACAGAAATCCCGGCATGCCCAATCTATATAATTGAAAAAAAAGTAATCAAAAGATTTTTAATCGATTGGTTCTATTTATCAATGAGAATCGATAGTCAACTCACCCAGAATTCGACATTGTTGGCCATGTTTCATGACCTCATTCCGTCAAAGAGATTTTGTCCAAATGGCGACCAGATTGTATTGCGCTCAGTTGGTACCTTGTTTTGCAGTAAATTGACAAAACATGAAGGGCAAACTGTCATTGCCCTTCGTTTTGGCGATCTGCAAAAATACTCAGATGTTCAGGATCTTTTGGCAAGTGGGAATCTTTTTGTTGTGCATGATGACAACTTGAACCATGGATGTTATGACAACAAACAAATCAACAAAGTAAAGTTCAACTGTAAACAAGTTACACTGTAACATACCAGTTAAATTGAAGCTTCAACATCCCCTCCCCTCCCCCACTGGGCAACCCCCTGGGCATTTGAATTTTTGAAAATATTTTTGCTCATTGGGCCAGAAAGCTGTTCGAATACCCTCGAGACCCCGAGAAAATTACCAGATTACTATAATTTTAACTTTTCAGTAACTATTATCATGCATCTGAAGCTGTGTATGGTTTATTAGTAAGACAGCATATATTTATATATTTTAGATATAAATCGTTCTTAAACACCTTCAAATATGGAACACAGGGCTACACTGCAGAAGTTTTTATTAATTTATATTGTAGCATGTTTCAAAAGGGGACATTTAGTCGGGGACTTAGTTCAGTTCTGCTGTGGAAAAGGTGGCACAAGACCTTATGTACACGTCATTCCATTCTGTTGGTAATGTGACTGTGATCTTGAAAGTGGGAGCTGTGGAGGGCCATTGTGATCGCCTGACTGATACTTGGTCAAAATTCCAAAAATAATTATCCTTTCGGTTATTTTTGGTTCAATATATGTAGTGTGGACAAGCAGTTAGGCTTTAGTGGGAAAGTTAAGAGGCCTTTTAAGAACTTAACACAATAGACACGTCAAGGCTCCTTTCAACTTGCCTTGCAAGCCTTCCCCATACTGACCCTGCACCCTTGCATGTATAAAATGAACAAACATTTCGCAAAATTCTGTTTATCTTGTCTAGATTCTCACACATTGAACAAGATAGTAACTGGAGGCCAAGTGCCATCATCAAGATCTTCTGCTGCTATGGCTGGAGTTGGAAGTAAACTGTATGCTTTTGGAGGATTAAGCAGAGACTGTGGATGGCTAAATGATCTTTATGTCTTTGATACTGGTATGACATTGAAAATTTCAGAAGCTTTTAAGTGAGCAGCATTGCTTTTGACGGTTTTGTCCCTGACAGAAAAAAAATACTGAAACAAGTAAATCCTACCCCCTATTTAGTATCTCCTGTAATTTTCTTTTATTGCATCAGAAACAAAGCAATGGCAAAACGTTGCATATAAAGGTACTCCTCCATCTCCACGTGACAAGCTGACATGTGTTGCTATGGGAACCAAGATTCTCTTCTTTGGTGGCTTTGGTCCTTTGGAAGATTCTGAGACAGACACTACTGAGCCAGATCAAGCACAGTTTGGGTGGTTTAATGATCTCTTCAGTTTTGACACAGGTACATACACACCAGCACTTAAGGTGATTCGCGGGTAAAAGAACCTGCCATAGATTTCCGATGAAACTTGGTATGGTGTTGTTACAGTACAAGGAGATGTTAAAAACGTAATAAAAAGAGGGGGTCACCTTGCTTGTTTTCATGCCATGATGCTGACAAATTTGGTTATCTCAGTGCGCAACAAATAAGCTCAATTATTTTTCAATGTGGCGTGTTATATCACACAGAGTTCGACTTTCTTTGATTGCTTATTCATCTACGTCCCAGAAAAAATGGCTTCAAATACCCTGCATTATTAATTGATATTTTTATCCTTTAAAGGAAACATAATTTGGACTTGCTCTGTTGGGCCCGTTACATCTCTATCTGTAGTATTTATTTCATTTGCCAAAAAGTAACCATAGATTTCTGCCAAATTTTTTTCTCAGTTATTGCGGATATTGTTCTCATTGAATTTATAAAATAAAAAGTGGGGGTCACCGTGCTCGTTTAAGAGAAAAGGAGCTTTTATCTCATTATTGAGCTTAGTTTGAGGAAAATCTCTTATGTTTTGTGCGCACACGCGCTCATGTGCATTCGCTGATGACGCAAAAATTGTGCGCAGTAGGAATGCGCAATGCAAAACTCGGGAATCACCTTAACCTTCAGTGCATAGAAGATAGTCATCACTTTAACTCCTTACGTAAGCTTAAAATGTGTCAAGGGTCACCTTCAAACCTAAGGTTCCCAATCTTGAGGATTGGAGAAAGAAGATGGCTCAATGATTGACTCAGTTCTTTACAACAAAATACTAAGGTTAATCGTATTTGTGCTCCCCTAATAGGATGCTAGTCCTGCTGTTAAGTTTCAGTAGTTTGTCAGTTTTGACATGCAATTGCCAAGTTGTGGAAAGGTCAAAGGATAAAGCCTTTTCTTTGGAACTGCAGCAGAAGGACTCTTGTCAGGGGTACCGATTAGAAAGTTTCATATCAACTGCAACTACGTTGAAATATTACAGTACTGCTCAAAAGTAAGTTACCACCCTCTTGTGAGAATTTGGTCTCGTGAGATGAGGGTGTGAGGCGAGAGTCTCATCTTGGAGAAATAAGACCAGAAGTGATAACTTACTTTTGAGCAGTACTGTAGTTTCAATCAATATTGCAGGAGTTTCATTGAGGATTTCTGCTGTAAGGTAAACCTTTCAAACAGAAAGGTTTATAAAAAAACAATTTGCTCAATATTGCCAAACAAGGCTGACTGCACAGTGGTTCTCATAGTTGGTCAATTTGCTTTGTACACAGTCTTTTATGTTAAGTGGTTTCTGTTATCGTTTATATGGCCCTGTATGCCACATGCCATGAAGGTGCTGAGTTAGTTAGTTTACAGTCCTCAATGAAACCCCAGCTGTTGGTAGATCTTAGATCTAAAGATGGATAACCTAAACTAAAAGGGAACAAAAGTACTCCTTCACCCGTCACTCACAAAACTGGCGTAAATGTAACTTTGAAGTCGGGCTTGACTATGTGTCATTGTGAATATGTTTCCAGTGAACTGCACATGGGAAAAACTAACTCCTTCATTTACTGGATGCCCAACACCTAGAGCAGCTCATGGAATGTGTGCTGTTGGATCAAAACTTGTTATCTTTGGAGGCAGAGACAGTGTTGGCAGGAAGAATGACCTATTTGTGTTGAATATGGGTGAGGTTTTGTTTATTTTGCGTTGATTAATGTCATTGTAATTGAAGGCATTTCACTTGCATTTTAATGCACAGAAGAACCAATAGACATGGATGGTAGGTGGGTAGCAGGCATGGCACAGTAGTGCGAGTGCTCACCTCGCAGTGAAACTCTGGTTCTTTTTTTTTGGTTTTTGTCTTGTTGCAAAGGTTTTCCTCTGGATTCTCTGGTTTTTCTCTGGGAAAAAAAAACACAATAATATCCAAATTACATATTCTATTTGACCAGGATATAGGACCATCATAAAACCATTTTTAGGCTGATGTGACGTTCTCTATAAATATTAGTAATTTAATATTTTCAGTATGAGAGTATCTAAACACAGGGCTGTCAAGTTCTGAATTATACAGTATTACTAATGGCGTAAGCAGAGTAGTTTGCCGTTTTATTTGTGAATCAGACAAATAGCCCATACTTTCATACAGACATATACAGCTTATTGAGTTTATTGAGCTGAGTAAAGTAGCTGGCAGTGGTGATGTGGTAGATGATTATTTTTGTCAGTAACCATTTGCTTTTAGCAACCTTGAAACAGAGTAACAATTTACTACTCATTCTCAGAAACGATGGAGTGGATTCCAACCCAAACCACAGGACATCAACCAGAACCTCGTTCATTTCACACTTGCACTGCTGTGGGTAACAGAGTTGTAGTGTTTGGAGGGAGAAGCCTGGAGAATGCGCATTTTGATAATCTTCATATATTTGACACAGGTGATTAAACAGTGACTGTTGTTTACAGTCAAAACGCCTGAAGCGTTCCGCCTAAACAATGATTAATGCGTTCATTAATCCAAAACTGTTTCGATTCTTGGCTTCAAATTTCGAAAACTCAACTGAATATTGTAATCATCCAAACGTAGCGTCCATTCGAATATCAAATGTTGGTTGGACCAATAACAAAGTGTTCCAAATACGGAATATGTTTTCAGGGTAGCTATCGGAATGATTTTCCAGTACTAGCACATTGACTTGCACAGCACATTTTCCCAGGACATTGATCCACTCCCGTACAAGTGCCAAAGGACTTACCAGACTACGAAACGGAATGTTGCCGGCAGCAGTTCCCCAATCTCATCCTGAATTTCTTTTCTGACATCTGGACATGTCCTTTCCAAGAACGTTTCTAGTTTTTCTACCAGAGCCAACTTAGTTTTCTGCCATCCGTGAACTCAACGAACACCATGGTGGACGAAAGAGCTCAAAATGGCGCCTTCGTTCCAGGACTCCTCCACCGCGTGACCAACTGTCGTTTGATGTATTGTTCATTAGTCCAATCAACATTCAATATTCGAATGGACGCTACGGTTGGATGATTACAATATTCAGTTGAGTTTTCGAAATTTGAAGCCAAGAATCGAAACAGTTTTGGATTAATGAACGCATTAATCATTTTTTAGGCGAAACGCTTCAGGCGTTTTGACTGTAAAGACATTTGAAAATATAAAGGCAAATTAGCAGATTTGTTTCTTCTGGGTGTTAGTTGTATTGCTCCCCACAGGCACAGTGCACGAAATTTGGGGAACAGTTCCTAAGACAAGGCTGACTTTTCTTCTTGATCTACTTTTTGGAAGTATCTTTATTTTTAAGCAAGCATGCAACAGAACCAGTAACATAGCTGAGCCTTTTTTTCTGACATCAATGGTTGAAACCAGCCAGTGACAGTAACAGTGGAGAGAGCAACAACTGTTTGTGAATGTTCACGTAGTTTTGGTTACAGCCAGAAATGTAGAAAATTACACTTTCCAGTTAAACATCTGTGCCATGTACTTTCAGTGAACTTTTCTTTTAAAAACAAATGATCCTCCAAGATACCTCTCCTAAATGTCATTAGTATAGGTAATCATACAGTTTTCAGTTCAATTTGGAATTAATTTGCACGAGTGAGTTTTTCAAAAAGCTGAAATTGCACGAGCCGCTTTGGCGAGCGCAATTTCAGCGTTTTGAAAAACTCATGAGTGCAAATTAATTTCAAATTGAACGAGAAAACACCGTATGATTACTTATTAATAATACAAACATGAAAAATTTGCGCTGGAAAATGTTTCTTGAAGCCATTTTTCTTTGCATTGGAGAAAACTTTTCTCAAGTTTCTGTACAAAATTTCTGTCATTGCTTTATATGAGATCATTGGCATACAAAATTTCCCACTGTCTGTCTGCAAATCATAATCCAGAATAAATATTATAATATGTAATTTGCACTGGTGTTGCACTTTTTGCAGCAGTGTTACACTTTTTGCACTGGTGTTACACTTTTTGCACTGGTGTTACACTCTCACTGCACTGCTTTCAGCCAATCAGAATTGAGTAATTTTTTCGTGTGTATTATGACCATTGTAATGGTTAGAGTTTGTAAAAAAATTATTTATTTAGTTGTTTATTTATTTTTTTACTGTTTTTCTTTTACAATTTTTCTATTGGAGACATTATGTAGTAATTTATTATCAATCTCCTTTGGTGTATTCTGCCCTTTAGCAGTAACTGTTTTTAGTATATACCACACAAGTGAATAGTACTTTTCGCGCCTGATTGGCTAGCTCAGAGGTGATTAGCCAAGTACTATTCACCTCCAAGCAGCCGTGGAAAAACAACATAGCTTTTGTCAGTATATTTTCACAAATAAAGTTACTCTTTGGTCCGCTACCGGTAGTTGTTCAGCTTGTGTGGCATATACTAAAACAATTATTCACCTCAGTGTAGGTGAAAGTGGGGGATATTTACCTCCGCTTCGGTGAATTATTGTCAACTATCACTGTGAATTTGTAGACACAAATGAGTGGCTTCAGCCATTATCATCTGGCGACAAACCATCTGCCAGGGGGGTTCACACAGCAACACTGGTAGGAGACCAGTTCATATTGTATGGAGGCTCCTCTGATTTTGATGAAGAAACTTTGCAGTGTCAGGAATATTATGGTGATGTCCATCTAATTGGAAAAGGTAAATTTGTGTTGCTTGTAGCATTTTACAGTTTGGAATAAATGATAAACTGCAGTTCTTTCAGATAAGATTTTACCATCACGCCAGTAAATTATAGTTAATGAAGCGTGACATACATTCTCATTGAGCTGTTCATGGCAGCATGGCTTTCTATAGAGCTATTGAGTAAATATATGAAAGTAATGTAACACGAGCGTGGGACAAAAAAAAAAATCTGAGTCCTGATAGGATTTGAACCCATGACCTTCCGAACACCGGGCGGACGCTCTATCCACTGAGCTACGAGAACTCATGGAGAGCCAGGTCATTTAACTGAGTTCTAATATGACATGCGTCTCCTGCCTCCTGCAGGATTCAGCAATGAATATGTGATAAATAGTGATAAATGAGTGATGGTGAAATTGCAGCTTCGTAAATAAATATATGAAAGTAATGTAACACGAGCGTGGGACCTCGTGAGTTCTTGTAGCTCAGTGGATAGAGCGTCCGCACGGTGTTCGGAAGGTCATGGGTTTAAATCCTATCGGGACTCAGATTTTTTCTAGGTCCCACGCTCGTGTTACATTACTTTCATATATTTATTTACCGAGCTGCAATTTCACCATCACTCATTTATCACTAGCTATTGAGTAGTTGTATTCCAAAGGTCAGCGAAAGTGGATGCTTCATTGTAGCTTAAAACCTAAAATATTATAGCTTTGTTTCCTTCAGAACAATCTAACGATCCATAGCAAAGCATTAAAAGCACTATTCATGTTTGAGATGTTACGTGTGGTAGGGTAAGCTGTTTGCACAGCTTGTTCTACCAGCTTACTACCAGATGAATGTCTACATATAGAAGCTCAAACAACTGTTCAAAGTTCATCTTATGTTCAACTTGGAAGCAATGCAGTTATTACTTTTTGTAGATCTATTGTTTAAGTCCCCCCCCCCCCCCTGCCATCTCTTTGGGGATGGGTTGGTCATGTATTCCTGCATAATAAGCAAAGGGTCACTTCTGTGTGGTGTGATTAAGTCTGCACAGTGACTTTCCTAAAGCTTGTTTTTTTTTTCATTCCCTCTGAGTATCGCTTGCTAAGCGTCCAATACTCTCGTCTGATCCAGTATGTGCTGTCTTCATTCAGCTCTCAGTGCTGCGGACACAGTGAGGTTGTTTGTCATGCTCTCGCTGGAAGTCACATGGGCTAACCAAATGCAAAGCTGTGATCCCCCTATCATGAGTTGCTTGTATTTGTTTCATTGCTCCTGTTTAACTGCTAGTTGCCACAGTTAACTTATAAATACGTACAAATAGTGATTCTAATAAACAGCTTCTGGCTCTGTTTCATCAAATCTAAATAACAGACATTTCACCTACTGAACACAGTTCATTTGCTCAATGTTATCTCTGTAGAACAACTATTGTCAGGGAAGTCTCAAGGACCAGATCCGACTGACACTCCACCTGTCCCTGCTAAAGATCAGCCCTTGGCCAGTGGAGCAGCTGATGTTCAAGAGTGCAGCACCATTGAGGAGGAAGACAGTAGTGAATATGAGGAGTCATCAGATGAACAGCAGTGATAAATGAAAATCATCTTTGTTGACACAGTGCAAAATTCCCGTTGTCCCTCTCTTTGCCTCAGCAAGTTTTCAGTGCTTTTGTTTAATACTTTACTTCATCATTTCTGTTATTGGATCATGTAAAGAGGAATGAGACTAGGAGTCAGACTAAGAAGTTCAGTGGGAAGAAGGGAGCTCGAGAGGTGTTGTCACAGACTCTGCTTTCATCTCCCTCTATTTTCATCCTCAAACTTTTTGACTTAAATGCACCAATTCTGCTTGCTCTCTACAGCTGGCCCAATTCTTTTTGTTATTTCAAGAAATTTTCTTATCAGATCAGTTATGAGTATACTTCAGGCAACCTCTTGGCTTGTCTTTTTGGCTGCTACGTAGAAGCCATCTAAGTGATACAATGAAACAAGAGAAAACTGACTGACTGGTAACCTATTCAACAATACATGTTGGCATTTGATCTAATGTAGTACTTGTATATATAGCTGTGTAAAGTGAACATTTTGGATGCTTCTAGAGAAATACATTTGACTTTTATAATGTCAAATAAGTTGTATTTTATAGATACAAAATATTGTATACCTAGATAATAACTGTGCAATAAAACTTTTTTGAACGCTTTTTTTTTTACCTATGCATAATAATTATTCTGAAACCACTAACTCCCCTTTGTGTTTAAGAATATAGTCGAACCTCAAACTAATGGCCACCTTGCTAAAACAGCTACTTTTTTGGTCCCAGTGTACAGTCCTTACATTGTCTTATTTTAACCTTTCCATATGGCTCTTCACAAATGGCACCAATGGCAAGAGCCATGAACGTGTGTACTAACTTCTAAAATAACCTCTCAACAATGGGCAGTTAATGACTGATGGACGGTGTATACAAAACCCAATTTTTTTGCTGTAAAGAGCCACCAAGATCTGCACTCTGTTTCTGTTAAGGTTCTGTTTTATAGATATGTTTTGACAGTGTCATGTGCAATCTATATGCTAGACTCCCTCGCAGCCATTTTCAGTCTTGTCACACAACACTCCTCCCCACAAGAGAGGAGGGAGGAGTGTTGTGTGACAAGGCTAAAAATGGCTGCAAGGGAAACTTTCTATATGTTTAAAGTAAGCATTTCATAAGAATAGAAATGTTCCACCCATGAAAAAAAACAGGTGTCATGTTACACTTGTTCCTCCCCATAATGGCCACCTCTCTATAACAGCAACTTCCTTCTGTTGTCAAAGTGGCCTTTGTGGAGAAGTTTGATTGTATACATGTAGAGCATTAAATCTGGTGGTTTCATTTTTGCCTAGGCCAGAAAAGTGTGAGTGTAGATTATGTGCTTATTTACTTTTAATAGTTTTCTTGACATGTACCTGTAAATTTTCCCACAGACTTACTTGATATTGACATTGACATGATGGGACAGTCAGGAATCCCCCCAAGAAACTTTGACTGAAGAGAGTGTAGAATTTGGTTTATTCCCCACCATCCCCTTTAAATTACTTCCCCATCACCCTTCTGCCTTCACTACTTCTGTTGTGAACATTTCTCAGCATATGTTTATTGGTATGAAAAGAACACAAATAGTGAGGCTATAAGTACTCTTATTATAGGCACAGACTCATTTCTGGAACAGAAATCCAAAATGGATTGTAGACCTGCTGGGCTGGTAAATTTTGATTTTTTTTTTCCTGTTTTAATTTGAATTTGCACGCCTTGCGTGCCTATGTTTTAAAGTTGATTATGGGACCATAAATCAGCTAAAAATAACCGTCATGGTTTTCCTCAAGGCTGTCTTGATGAGTGTTGTTTATATTCAAGACAATCTGACTAGAGGCAAGTGAAAACTGAAATGCTTTTTAATAAAGCTAGTTTCCTAGGGGACAATTTCAAACAGTTTTACTCACTGATCTCAGCTGGTGAAGGGGGTTTGTGAAATAGAAGATTAAAAAGAATTGTGAGATTTAAAGAAGTGTACATTACACACTCAATGAAAAAAGGGTGTCTCCTTTCCTTTCTTAGAGTTCACAGTCAGTTCTTATTAAAGATATCAAAAATATGATATGTTTCTTTTCAAATAAATTACCCTTTCCAGATTGAAATATTTCTATAAAATTAATTCCTGGAGACGTTTTGACCACAGTCTATTTTGGTGTTCAATAAAAAAGTCAGCTGTTTTAATGGGTATAGGTGTAACATGAGAAGATAGAACTTAGAATACGAAGATAACGTATGTCAGCAGTTTTCTGAAATCTGATCTCTCCCGAGAAATAAATTTAGCATTTTTGGTGAAAAATACTTCATATTGTTTACAAGTGTGCAATATTTTCAATCACATTATTGATACATTAATTTGAAGCATTAAAAAAGTGTACGTGTTGTTCAAAAACTGAAAACCCACGCTCATTCACGTTAGAATAGTTGATATTATTCCGCAGCTGTTATCAAATGATATCATGGCCAAAGTATCTATGAATTTTAAAATATTGTAATTTTCCATTGATTGTGAGTTGTCAATGTAAACTAGCAAACCATCATGTGTTTTCGCTTTTAATAAATATTTCAGTCAGAAATTCTAAAATGAAAATATAGCCACAATCGTGTTTTTCCTGGCGATTTTCCAAACTCGTAAAAATGACAAAACGATTTCATTTTTTTAAGTTTTCGATGTGGTCGCAATTAAATAAGAGTTTTATCCAACGTTTAAAGTTTGTTAGAAATTCTGTACATTAAATCACCGCAAGAAAGAAGCCACCATAAACTATGGAGATGTGCTTTGTCAACGCTATTTTTAGCTCATCAGACCAAACGCTTCCCTGATTGGCTCCCCAGATGACATCGTCCAATCACAAGGGGTGTTAGTATTCGAAACCTGCTCCGTCCGTATATGGTGAATAATTATGATCATGCGCGCCAAATGAAAACATCACTTCCGAACCAGAGGAGGTTCCGGTTGCTTCTAAATACTTCTTCCCTTTATTGAGAATGTGTCCAGCTTCCTTTTCGTCTTGATCTTTTGTGAAGAACTTAGTTGAAACTAAGCCGAAAAAATGGTGAGTTTTGGTGTTCTAGAATGTTTGACCATGGGTGGATCAAGTTTTGTAACAGCGACACCACGGAATTTTGTATTTTCCAGCCTTCGAACTACCATTGGCAGAGTAAAGGCAATGTTAAAGCGAGTGGGGTGGAAGATATGGTTCTTCTGCCGAAGATCCAAGAAGCGGCGATTGTGGAGAACCTAAAGAAACGCTATATGGACGACCTTATTTTCGTATCCTTTCACTACACATTTTGAATGGAGAATGCGTTATGCACAACTACTTTTTGTAGTTAGCTTACAAAGTTCTTACAGTAATTCATGCGCGGTGGTACACTGTGCAGACAAGTTAGATATTTATGAGTCTAATACAACTTTAAGGCTAATCTTTGTCTTTCGCTAATAGGAACCTTGGACCTCCTACATAAATTTTTCCATGACGGTATATTACAGAAAGAAAGAAAAAATGAGAGTAAATACATGTATAGTGGCTTTCGTTGTCAAGCGCTTGTAAAGCTAGAGCTCGCCTGTTTCGTCAACTAAAGCAAACGAAAACCACATATCAGCTGCGTGTTCAATTTCCTTTAACGCCCAAAACAAGCCTTTTCTCAGATCTCCAATTGAATTAATTTATTTTGGGTTAAACATCGGGTTAATAATCCTCCTTAAAATTATTTCCGTCCATTAAAGTTTGGTCACAATTTGTACCTCACTCAGTGGGGCGTCACTTCAGGATCGTTCTGAAGACACGTTGCACAATCCATTAGCTTACTCGTTAAATCAGCCACCTTTGTGCATTGAATAAGTAATCTAGAAGTTACAGGACTGGTGAAAATATCTGATTTTGCCCAAGGATCTATACATAACGGATTTAAGTAGAAGCTCAATAAAAGTGAGCTTAAATTGAACAGTTTTTAAGGGGGTTTAGATGCATCCAAATTGATGCAAAAATCACAAGTCTAAAATAATAAAAAAATATATATTGTTTGTTGTTAAATTGATGGTTGTTTACCTTGAACGACATTTGGAGCAAAGGAATTTACTTGAATACACGACTGGTAATCATTTATTTTGGTTAATGTTAAATGTCTATCAGGTTTATTTTTAACTAATTGTAGTGTTCAGTTATTGGTAGAGCAGTCAACTGTATCAAAGTTGCCCAGGCTTGCCAACAGGATGCTTTCTGATTTGAACATGCTACATTGATTGACAAATTCCTTTGGGACTATTTCTGTGACTTACATGTACCACTGGAATGAAATGTGACATTACAATACATGCATGTGGCATTTAATATATAAGTGGTAAAAGAGACTCTTAGAACAATTCTGATTGTATTATTCAGTTAAGAGAACAAGTACCACTTTACTTGGGTATGACTATTTCTAGGTATTGGCTAATGGTATAATTGTTTTCGTCGGTCGGCTTATTGCAGTATTCTAGCATGACAACTTTTGCAGTCTCATTAGTTGAACCCTGGCATTTCTTGGTTGGAGAATAGAATAAGAACCATAAACTTTTCATAATATTCTCAAGTCAAGCATGTGTATGTAAATCAACTTCAGATAACTGGCTGAAACTGGTACTTGCCTTTCCCCGGAGTTATATATTCCATTACATAATCAAAACATAATCTACTCTTCCACTTGTGTATGATGCCTGGAGAATAATTTATGGTTTACGTTAAAAAGAGTTTGTATTTGATTGTTTTATGCCCTTGACCATTTGATCAGACCTATATTGGTCCTGTGTTAATTTCTGTCAACCCATTCAAACAGATGCCATACTTTACAGACAAAGAGATTGACCAGTATCAGGGAGCTGTGAGTAAAAAAAATCTTGTCCTGCTAATAATAAATAAAGCCTGGTTTTTACCATGAAAGAAGTGCAAGCATAAGCACAATGTTAGTGCAGTTACCCACAACACAAGCACATACGCATGGCCAGAATAGTTTAAGGTGCCTTAGTTTCAGTTCCGTACCTCCTTGATACAATATTTAAACCAGATGGTGGACTTATGCTTGTGTTTATGCTTACAACAGCTCATTCTCATTTGACAAAAGCATAAGCATTAGCACAAGAACAAAACTTTTTGTTCTGCTTGTGCTTATGTTTTGGTTTTGTGTATCCTCATAACCTGTTGCTTATGCTCCTGTTGTGGATATCTTCACTGCCATTATGCTTGTGCTTGTCCTTATATCAAAGCGAAACTCAGGCTTAATCTGGAAGTTCTCAAAGAAAAGATACTTACTGCCTTCTGTAGAAACCTGAGCCAATCTCTGTTCTATCAACTGTGTTCACTAATTTTGTTAAAATGTCCTGCTTTTCAGGCATCCTATGAGAATCCTCCACATATATATGCCCTTACAGACAACATGTACAGAAACATGTTGATTGATCAGGAAAATCAATGTGTTATTATCAGGTACAAAGTTGTGACAACTGTATTGTAAGTGAAAAGCAGTTAAAGCTCTCTTTGTGCCTGGTCTTGCAAGAGACTTTGCATGCACAAAACATCACAAATGAAGAGCTGAATCTATTGAAAACAGCGTGAGTGAGACTTATAAACTGTTTATATAAAGCTACCGTTGTTCTCAGGTGATATGTATCCGGTCCGAAGGTGATGGTTTTCTTCCAAGTTAAGCTTATTTTAAATGGAGTCTGTGGTTTTCATGGTGAGGCAATCACCGGACGGGTCCTTTCTTATTTTCCTTTTGTTATCTCAATCTTCAAAATGCAGTTCTTTATTTTTGTTGCCTTTCATCACTGATAAACAACACTGCGCTTGGCCTAGCTAGGCACCTTGTATCTGCCGCCATTAATGATTGTTCTTGCGGCAAATGAAAAGCACTCTGTGTTATAGTGCACACGTGATCCCAGTTTTGGAAGAGGTCACTGAAATGATATGGCACTTGGTAAACGCAGTTTCACCTTTTCAAAATACATTTAATTTTGAAGATTTTCTTGTACTTTCAGACATTAGTTTAGTGGGGATGGAAAGGTGAATTGTCTACCTGCTACCAGATGGACCCCAATGAAGTTATGTTGTGGTTATCTTTAGTTATCGGACAAAAATTGCCGGTCGCCAGCTGGCAACTAGTTCTGAAAATGAAGTGGCCAGTGCTCAATTTTTGGTCGCATTGGTGATCAGTGAGTCACTCTTTTGGACCCCTGTCCATTCATTCCACTGTTCATTCATTCTTTGAAGATGTATTCCATATTCAGCATGATCAAACATCTACACCAGCTTAGTGTTTTCTTTTCTCCTGAATTGATTCAGAAGTAAGCAATTTATTTGCTTTTGTAGTGGAGAGAGTGGAGCAGGGAAGACCGTTTGTGCCAAGTTCATTATGAACTACCTAGCAAAAGTATCTGGAGGAGGCCCAAGTGTACAGGTACGTATGTTATTCAACATTGATTCTTTTGAACAGAAATTTGAGGAATGTAATTTTGTTTCCTTTTCTCTTTTGTTTTCCATAGAAAATCAAAGATGTCATTCTAGAATCCAATCCTCTTTTAGAGGCTTTTGGCAATGCCAAGACTGTCAGGAACAACAACTCCAGTCGATTTGTAAGTGCAGCTTATCAAACCATGCAGCTGATAACTATTACTGTCAGCAGCCAGTTACAGTCTAGTAGTCTCTATTTTGAAGGGGCTCTGTCACGGCATTTTGAGTTATTTTGACCAACGACAAAATTTTCTTTTAAATTGAAAGAAACCTGAAAGTAATACTTAACAAAGATAGAAAAACACCAAAGAGATGATAAGTTATTGAGGAACAAGGATGGTTAAGGATGGAGAAGATTGACACGGATTACAGACAACAAATTTGAAAAATTGAGGCTAAACTTTTCAAACCGTTTAATCTTGACGTAGTTCCTTTAAAGAAATTGGTGGAAGAACTGGTGGACTAAAACAGTTTTGTCACTTTGATCCTTCAAGCCTACCATTTTTGAAAACCCTTAGATACCCTTCTCTCGCTGTTCTGTCATTGTTACACATACCATTCTAATGTAGCGTCCTCCTTGTTTTTTTTAGGGCAAGTATGTTGAGATTCAGTTCACAAAGGGTGGACAGCCTGATGGTGGCAGGATTTCCAACTTTCTGTTAGAAAAGGTAATAGAGGGTTTGGCTTTTTATTATTTGTCTTGCTACATGTACCTGTTGTTTGTTTTGATGAGCTCTTTTTCATCTACTACATTGGATGCTTGAGATCACGCAACTTCACAGAGCTCCAAGCTCACTTTTTCAAAAAGTCGTCTTTTGGCGACCTTTATCTGTAAAATGGTTGCCATCACCCAACTTTCACCAGAATTTTGGTCGCCAAAAATTTTTTCCACTCGCCATGGCAACCAAAATGGTCGCAGCTTGGAGCGCTGCTTCACGTGCAAAAAGAATATGAATTAATTAGTTTGTTTCTTGTACTCCTATCAGTCCAGAGTTGTGAGTCAGAATCCATCAGAAAGGAACTTTCATATTTTCTACCAACTTCTCACCGGTGCATCACAAGAAGAAAAAGGTTTGTTTTAAGACTAAATAGCACACGAATTAGAGTCAGGGAGAGTTAAGATGGACATTCCCGGTTATGTGTATTGCTCTTGTCGAGTGAAGAGCACTGGCGAACAATTTGAACCTGCTGAGAACATTTTGATGATAGACAGCAGGACAAGGGAGATAGCGTCAACAGTCTTATCCACTTGGCTTGTTTCACTGCATAGTGGTGTTAGTCAATGGATTGCAAAGAAAAACTCGCACCTCAACTTCTGCCAACTCTCAGAGTTGCCACTAGTTTTGATCATCAAGTCCTTAAGTCAGGGGTCAAAATGTGTGTATAAGACACGCACCTGTGCATTAATGGGAACTCTGACTCTACAGATCCCACTAATAAGTGAAATGATATGAACCTGTATAGTATTGTTAAGGCTTTTTTCTTATGGCAAACACCTTATTGTAGCACTGTCTTTCTCCATTTTGGTGTATAAATGGGTGTTGCTCAATTGTTGAGTGCATTTAGTGTTTGTGCAAAGTATCGTTATCTAATAGATTAGTTACAGATGATGATGTGATTGGAAACATGATCTAGAAGCACGTGATTGCTGTATATAGCTTTGGAGAATGCGGGAATAAAGGAGTTGCAATGTGAATGTTGTGTAGCTTACTGCCTACATGACCGGGTGCCCAAAATACTAAATTTGGCGACGAGGATGCTCAGACTTCGTGCCGGACTCTGATCAAGAGGATCAGGCTGACAAGATGGCCACCGCATTGCAACTGCCAGCTACTCAACCTTTCTCAGTTACAAGTGACCAAACGATGATTGGGCAGCGCTGGTTGAAGTGGGTCAAAGGTTTGGAGTATTTTCTTACTGCGTTGAATATTACCAACAAGAAGCAAAAGTGTGCTGTCCTGTTACATTTGGCGGGTGCTGAAGTTCAAACGGTCTTTGAAACTCTCATTGACACTGGAGAGGATTATGATGCGCGTTGGCGAAACTAAACAAGTATTTTGTGGCGAAGAAGAACGTTCCCTTTGAAAGACACGCGTTTCGACAGGCAATTCAAGAGCCAACCGAAGGAATTGATGTGTATTTTACTCGTTTAAGGGGCCTTGTGAAAACCTGCGAGTTTGACAGGGTTGATGAGATGATTCAAGATCAGGTCATTGACAAATGTGCTTCGAACAATCTTCGCCGTCGACTCTTACTTGAAACTGACTTCAAACTGGACAGACTTCTCCAAGTTGCTTGATCACTTGAAGCTTCTAATCTACATGCGACTACAATAGAAGCAGATTCTGAACAGCCTCCGCAGCATGTCAACCAAATTGCTAGTGATTTGGAGAGCCAAGAGACCCAAAGGAGAAAGAAACGTTCTAAGAAGCCGAAGGATTCAGGCAGCAAGGGCAAAGGCACCAAACAGGGTGTGTGTTTCTGTTGCGGTCATGTGGGCCATAGCGCGAAAGATTCTTCGTGTCCTACAGTTGGAAAACAGTGTGGGAACTGTGGAAAGCAAGGACACTTTGCTGGAGAGTGCAAAAGTGCGCCGAAAAGAACTGAAAAAAAGAACAGGTTCGGGTAATGTTTTGCCACACAAGAATGGACTTCGGTATGTGACTACCGAACATGAATTCTCGGATGACGAATATCTGTTCTCGATTGGCGACACCAAGCAGGCGACAACTATTCCCATAACTGTTGCCAACACTGTGATTCCGGTGATTATTGACTCGGGTGCAAGTGTAAATGTGCTGGACAGTGCTACATTCGGCAAATTGGCGGAGGATAGATTTGTACTCAGGAGATCCACTCTAAAAATTTATCCGTATGGATCGGAAATTCCGCTTCCTGTCAAAGGAACATTCGGTGTCAATGTGTCAACGCCTAATCTTCACACACGTGCCGACTTTGTGGTGGTCGAGAATTTCAATGCAGGCTTCCTGTTGGGCAAGAAAACGGTGACAGCACTAGGTTTGCTCCGAGTTGGACCTGAACAACCACGTACGATCAATCGGATTACCATGGGTTCTACTCAAGCAATTGTGGACAAACACGATGCAGTTTTTCGTAGTGTTGGCAGACTGAAAGATTACCAGTTGAAGATACACATCGACCCAGAGGTCACGCCAGTTGCACAACCACAGCGTTGTGTTCCATTTCATGTTCCCAAAGATGTAGAGAAAAAGCCTCAGGAGCTACAAGATCTCGATTTTATTGAAGATGTTGAGGGCCCAACGCCATGGGTTTCACCTTTAGTGGCTGTTCCAAAGTCCAATGGCGATGTGCGAGTTTGTGTTGATATGTGTCGTGCAAACAAAGCTGTTATCAGAGAACGACATCCAATACCAACACTCAAGGAAACATTGGCGGCACTCAACGGAGCTGCTGTGTTTTTGAAACTTGATTTGCAATGGGGCTATCACCAAGTTGAACTGCACCCAGAATCGAGAGCTCTTACTTCTACATTTTCAACGTACAAGGGACTTAAGCGCTACAAACGCTTAATATTTGGCTTGTCATCTGCACCGGAAATATATCAATATGTGATTCAGCAGACTCTGCAATGAATCCCCGGAGCACGGAACATTTCCGATGATATCATTGTTTTTGGCTCTGACCAGGAGAGTCATGACAAGAACCTAGATCAGACACTCTCGCGCCTTGAGAGCAAGGGGCTTACACACAACTGAGAAAAGTGTATTTTTAGTGTCCCAGAATGAGTCTTTTTCGGGTTCAAGATTTCTGCTAATGGCATATCACCAGATGACAAGAAGGTTGAGGCAGTGAGAAATGCAAGACCACCAGCAACTGCAGCCGAAGTGCAGAGTTTCCTTGGGCTGGTAAATTGCTGTGCATGTTTTATCCCGAAATTTGCAACCCTTGCAGAACCATTACGACAGTTGACCAGGAGCAACTCAGAGTGGGTCTGGGGTGAAATTCCGCAAGATGCATTTGATCGTCTTCGAGCTGCCATCACCAGTGACTGTGTTGTTGCTCACTATGATCAATCAGCAGACACCGAACTGAAAGTGGATGCCAGCCCAGTGGGATTGGGTGCGATTTTGCTTCAGCACAGCAACGGCACGGTTTGTCCAGTAGCCTATGCCAGTCCTACTTTGACTGATGTCAAGCGACGATACTCACAGACTGAGAAGGAAGCGTTGGCAGTTGTGTGGGCGTGTGAATGGTTTCACATTTACTTTTACGGCAAACCGTTCACTCTTTACACTGATCACAAGCCCCTGGAAATTATTTACAGCCAAAAGTCCAAACCTCCACCTTGGATTGAACGGTGGGCACTTCGCTTGCAAGCCCAGAGTTATGCTTTGTTACTTACTGAGCTACGAAGGCTCAGAAGCCAACTTGGTTAGTTTGTTGGACTCTGGATTTGTTTAATAGTTTGTACCAGAGTCATTTTGAATAGACTAGCATCCCATCCAGGGGGTAGTAGCAATACTTTGAGTCACCTATTGCTATAGAAACCCTGAATTGCTGCAGGAGCGTGATGCAGAAACACTTTGGGTTGATGCAGACTTCACCTGCCTGGAGGCTTGGAACACATCTTACTTTAATGTGCATATTCTTGTCTTAAAACAGATTAATTGCCTGGTAAACACACTTCTCAGGGCACTCTTCTAAATTTCAAAATCATTTCTCTTGCCATTTGCGGAAAGGTGCAAGTTATAATTATTAATTTTCACTAAACTCTTGACTAGATACACCTGTTCTGCTAGAAAAATTGAGCATTACCACTCAATTTGGTAAAGGTAAAGAATCTGATCCTACCGACTGTCGGCCGACGTGTTGGCCACTTTTTAACCTTGAACATACACGATGTATCGGTGGTGTGTCCGTGGCGTGTCAGTGACTCACTTGGGCCTTACAGAACTATTACTTCAATTCTAAAGTTAGCATACCTTTTTCAAACTGAACTGAAACATCTTCAACGATGAACTTTCACAGCGTAAGTAAATTTACTCTTCACCGCCATCTTGTTTGTCGTATTATTATGGCCCAGTTTCCACTGTGACAAGTGTTATTAGAACCCAGTTCTTATTCCCTAGAACCCTATTCTTTACTTTATAAGCTAAGGTTAACTTTATAAAGAGTTTTAAGCTCTGAATCTTGTAATGAAAATAAATAAACATGTGATCAATATGTTGACCAACTCCCTTTGGTAACCGACCTTGAAGAAACATCAAGAAGACCTAGGTACTAGTGTTTCATTTTCAAAATGGCAACTGTTTAGCTCTCACCCTTTTGTCCTTTCTTATGAAGTTTGGTTCTTGCTTCCGACTGAAAGAAGTTACAAAATAACCGTTAGAAAAGTTAAGTTTTTTGATCAATGCATCGGTATTGTGACGGCCGACGCAACTGTTGACGCGCCAGTAGTGTGTCGACTGATGCATTGGTAGTGTGTCTGCTGACGCAACAGAGTGTGTTGACTGACGCGTCGCTAGGATCCGATTCTTTACCTTTACCCTTAATTTAATGAAACAATCTCTTAAAAACAATTAACAAGAAACTGGATTCGGAGTTGACATTAACTGCAGGTTAGCAATGTCTTGTTTCATACAACTTAATGAGCCATGTGACTAATACAGTTTCATGTATGAATACACTAACAAACTGTATTTTTGGGGATTGATAGGTCAGCTAGGTTTAACAGAACCCAGTTATTACTACTATCTGAATCAAAGTGGTACATACTCAGTGGACGGCACTAATGATGTAAAAGAGTATGAAGAAACCAGGGTGAGTATTTATTAGTTTAGCCAATATTTTGTTGGTACTTTTTCCTGATAAAATGTTATTAAATATGTGGCCAAAAAGTACAAAAATTGTGCCCTTCCATCTTTATGTACTGTCCTGACGTGAAATGTTTGTTAACAGGAAGCCTTCAAACGAAAATCCTGCTCTGCTCCGATCTATTGATACAGAAGGCAAATAGTGCAGAGAACATAACTGTTTAATGTATAAGGATTTTACTGTACAATGTATATTTAAGTACATTGCTGTACTGTATTTAAGTCAAGGTTATTGTAGACTTGTTAGGAAAATCTCTTTCTCTGTTGTTTTCAGAAAGCTATGGATGTAATTGGAATATCTGATGAAGACCAAGGCAGCGTTCTGCAGATTGTTGCTGGGGTCCTTCACTTGGGCAATATTTCCTTTGACGAGCAGGGAAACTATGCAGTACCAAGTGATGATGAATGTATGCATACAACAGTCCACTATAATTTATACTTATTGAGTGCAGTGGTATTGTTTTAATATTACTCGTAGATCTGGTATGTAAGGAACAGCATTGAAAGCAGCTATTTTACATTATTGTAGGTATAGATTAGTCATTAATTCTATTACCATGCTTTAATGAAGTCTGTGTATTTATCTCCCTTGCATAGAGATAACTGGTATTTAATGCAGTACTGTTTTTATGAGAGAAACTTACCAAGTGTTTTTCTTTTTTTTTGCAACAGTTTTGGCATATCCAGCCTTCTTGATGGGTGTCAATGATATGTTATTAAAAGAGAAACTGATCAGGTATGAAATAATGCCATTCATACTGTACACTTGTAGAACTTAACTGATGTTTCAAAGAGTAATATGAAGTTGTTAATTTAATGACGTGTAATCTGACAGGACATAATCGTAAAATAATACTTTGAAGCAAAGCATCGCAGCATAAATCATGGCTATAATCATGATAAGCATAGAGGTCTTGTTCACTTGAAATTAAATTTTGTTCTTCAGGAATGGATGGTGCCTAGTTGTTTTAGTGAGATCCATTCATGTAGTGACAGTCTGTGACTACTTAATCTTGTGTAATAAGTTTATCCACGCAATTAGTCTAAACACATCATGTGAAAACCTGAAGAATATCCAAGATTAGTATATACTAAAACAGTGCTGATTGGCTCGTCAAACTCCAAATTTCTTGTGCTATTTACCTCTGAGCAACTCAAGATAAAATGGTGTTCTGGTTCGCAGCCGTGACAAGTGAAGAAATCATCCAAATTAATTTTTTCTGGTGTATATTATCTCACTGTTTTAGTATAATTATACTAAAACAACTATTCACCTCAGTGTCAGTGGCTAGCGTTGGATATTTACCTCGCTGCTTTGCGGCTTGGTAAATATCCACGGCTAGCCACCTCCACAAAAAAATTTATCTAAACTTGTTCTAAAAAGGCTGATTTATGTAACTTTCTGATTTGTACGGGGCATAAAAACTAATTCAGGATAAAAAACGTTCAGGTAAATCACTTGCATGAAAACCTACCTCTTGGCGTTGAAAACGCGCGTTGAGAACTGTGAACATGACGGCAAGGCTTGATCACGTGATCTCTACCGGTTTGCTGTTTGAGGGTTCTGCTGAAAACCCTGGTGCTAAATGTCTCTATTATCTGTTCCTCATAGCTCACAGTTTTCCTTGAGCTACGTTCTCGGAAAACTGTTCACTTCTTGGAACAGATAATATCCACGCAGAAATATCGTAGCATATTTTCGCACCAAATGAAGGCTATTGTTTGTATAGTGCAGAGTCTGTATTTGGAGAACACTTCCCCTGGGACTTGACAGAACAGATGCAGCACAGTGAGGTCTGCCAGGCAAGACCAAGCACTGTTGTTCTCCCCAGCAGTGTGAAGTTATTACATGTGTATGTGATATCATTATCAAATACACGTAAGAGCTATAAAGACATTACCCATCTGAACACTTAAAAAACATTGGACTGGCAATGAAACATTCCATGTGACTGATTTCTGTCAGTAATTTTCCTCTCTGCTGTCTTAATGATGCATTTAATGTAGATATATCATTTCTTGAACATTTTAAGTAGTACATGTACCGGTATGTAGCTTGTAGTAGTTTTGTAGGTTTTTGACGACTAGGTTCAGTATTTAAGGAATTAAACCTTGACTGCATCATTAAGTTTTTGCTGTTATTGGTTTAGCCGAGTTATGGATAGCAAGTGGGGTGGCAAGACAGAAACCATCAACATGCAACTCAATGTGGAACAGGTATGTGAAAATCTCATGATGTATTACCACATAAAGGACCTGGCAAATTGCCAACTACTAAAAAACTTACAAGTACCAAAAACTCCTGATGATACATGTATACATGTTACTTCCCTACTCTTTGAGCATGGTCATGATTTCAAGTTCTTTTATGTATTTGCCATACTTTCAAGTTATCCCTAGTTATTTTACTATAAAACTTACAGAGTAGGCAGTTTTGATTTTCAAAATAACAGCAAATGTCTTTCTTCAGGTTACTTTGATTTGCTATTAGTGGAAGTTTTTTTTTTTTGCCCTAGTCATATTTTGTAATCTGTACTGGTCATCAGTTTTCCTAATTGGGCAGACACCTGAAAATTCTCACTTATCATTATGGCTAAAATAATAGGCCCTTTGCACAATCCGGTCACATGGTACAGACTTAATTTTGCTGGGATGCAAGTTACATAGTGGGACTTTAAAAAACAAAGGAAAGTCAAGCTGAAGTGGTACAAGTTCCTTTGTTTTGAAAGTCCCACTGCATCCCAGCGTCGTGCAAAGGGCCTATATTTGTCATATACTGGGATACTTCTTGTGTAAATTAACGTTGCATAAAGTGAGACCAATTCTGATTGGCACTTATTTATCTTTCAGGCGTGTTACACCAGGGATGCCTTAGCCAAAGCTCTATATTCAAGATTGTTTGATTATCTAGTTCAGGTATTTGATACATTTTTTTCTCTCCCATGTTTCAAATTTATTCCACTTTTAGTATGGAATATTTCAAGGATTGCCTCACGTTTTTGGTTTTGAAAAGCCTAGATTCTAAAAAATGCAATAAATTATTTGGTATTGTACCAGATATGCCAGTCTAAACTATTTTTCTTAGTTTTCTTGTTTAATTTTTAACATGATCTTTGTCTCTGCAGTCTGTAAACAAAGCCATGCAGAAGGATGTTGATGAACTCACAATTGGTGTTCTTGATATTTATGGCTTTGAGATTTTCCAGGTAAATTTATCCTTATCACTGCATGCAAACACCCCTGATTTTATTCTTAATGTGTAGTTCCAGAAAATATCCATACCCCCACCACTGAGGGAATTTCACGTAAGCCCCCCCCCCCCCCTCCTCCTCCTTGGAATTTCCATTTTTTGACCACTTAAATAACCCACCCCTCCGGAATTTCCAACACTATTTTGTACACCCCCATACCCTCTGGAAAAAATAGTTTTGTCAAGAAAGTGTGTTAAAATAAAAGTAAACACTCCAAACATTTAGCGATTTGCATTGCACATAACTACTAATATTCTCGATCGATTGTAACATCTATATCTGAAGATACCTGCAAAGAAAGCATTCAGCACTTTAGTGAAACATGTTTTAACAGAAAAGATAAAATGTTAACTTGTCAAATTACTTTCCTACACAACTAATTCCCTTTGTAAATTGGTACAATTTCCATTGAAGGTCTGAAAATGAGTGTGGATGAAATTGACACCAAACTTTTACAGTTTACTGCGAACACGATCGCCAACAGATTCGGGACGAAAGCCAATTTTGTAGCAAAATTACATACAAATAGACCGAGATAAACAGGGATAAGAAATTCTCAAGTTTGCGAAATCGTAACATCATTTCTACCTTTATAAAGAAACTAATTTTCACGAACGAAATCGACTGCCACTTTGAAGACCGATGTGAAAACAAACTAGGCTAGTCTCCAGTACTTTTCGGTCCAGAAGGTGACTCCTTGTGGACTGGTAACAAGTAATGGCGGCCAGTTCCACGCAACGGCACATTCTTCGCATTTGTTAGCTTCCAAAGTGCTTTTTAAAAAAAGAAAATGTATTTCAAACATAATGCGAGTCAAATATGTACAAGTATTCAAGCCACTATTTCTCATATGAAAGTTCTACTTAGTAGGTAAGAAAGAATTTTTGAACAGCTTGATCGACACTCAAATCCGTATTGAATCAAAGGACGTCTGGAATCCCTCTGGAAACTAACTCGATCATACAACCCCCCTCCCCTCTGGAATTTCCTCGGTCTTTTGACCCCCCCCCCCTCCCCTTCGGAATTTCCAATTCCCTCCGTGGTGGGGGTATGGATATTTTCTGGAACCACACAATGTAGTTTCACACTTAAATTTCTATACATACATATCATGTTTCTAATCATTTAATAATGGTGACAAGTGGTTGCTGAAACATCACATTTTATATTGTATTGTTTGTTCTTAAATGCATTGCTGCAAGTTTTCCATTTACTCAGCTGTACTGGGATGCTTACAAGACCATCCAGCTGGTTGTGACCACAATTTCTACCTTTTTGGAGGGTTCCCCCTCTTGGACTTCCATTTTACAGCAGGCATTCCTCTTCTTTTTGGAAGATTTCAACTTATGAGAGGTTAAAATCTATATGCATTGCGTTTTTTTTTTTTACTGAAATTGGTTGGAAATGTTCTTAACCTTTTAGAAAAATGGATTTGAACAATTCTGTATCAACTTTGTGAATGAAAAACTCCAGCAGATCTTCATTGAGCTGACACTAAAGGCAGAGCAGGTAAGATCAACAGACAGCATAGAACACTGTTAATAACCTGTTGTTAAGAAACCTTGTGTGATGTAATAGTGACTGTCCTGACTTTTTTAAAATCCAGTCAGAGTTGAGTGTTTGTAGATATTTTTTAGCTCATTCTATAATGTTTTGAAACTGAATATTTCTTCTGAATCATCTAATTAGCTTTAGTATTTGCTGTGTGGCTTTCAGTTTTCAGTTGTGTACATTTGAACCATTTCATTTTAATCCTTGCAGGAGGAGTATGTAGAAGAAGGAATTAATTGGAGCCCAATTGATTATTTCAACAACAAAATTGTTTGTGATGTTATTGAAAACAAGGTAAGATCACATGTTCCTCATCAGATAATGTTGGACCTGGATGTAGTGCTGGTCTCTAGACACAGCATAAAATGAGTTCCTGTAAATGACTGCAGCCTTTACTTAAATTTTAGAAAATACCATGTAAGTTCAGAGAGGGAGGACTCAGTACCTTAAGTTTCTTCATGATATAGCTACCTAAAGTGCCTGATGATGCTGCCAGGGATGTAATTAAGGGTCATAACCCGTAACACCTGTTACGGCTGAGTATCCTAGATGAGCCCTTGATGTGACAGGTGAACTTGTTTGTTCTTGGTACAATTCAGCCAACATGTTTGTTACAGTTGTGAGGTCTGACGCAATGAGTGACTCAAAGCGGAATAACAGCCCTGGCTGCAGACACTGAATTTATGTAACATTAGGTTTTCAGAACAGACTCTTCAAGCAGGGACATCTAAAGGTGTTACTTGCTTCTGACATGGCTGTAAGGCAAGATAATATGAAATGTTACCTTGTGTAACATACTGTAGAGCAGGCAAAACATCTGCAAGACATGTTGCTGTAACAAGTCAGGCTAGCTCAGTTGGTAGATCACCAGTCTGCTGTGCAGGAGGTCGAGGGTTTGAGCCCCAGACCAGACCATCACTCAGGGTCTTAAAATAACTGAGAAGAATGTGCTGCCTTTGTAATTATATCTGCAAATGGTTAGATTTTCAAGTCTTCTCGGGTAAGGACTATAAACCGTACACCCCGTCTCCTGTATCATCAATGTTACAAGGTTAGCAGGGGACATTAAAGAATCCACACAATTATTGAAAAGAGTAGGGCACATAGTTCCCAGTGTTGTGGTCTGTCCTTGTCTCATGGGTTGGTGCATCACATAGGGATAACCTCACTGCACCTTTCCCCCTTGGACAGAAATGTTCAAGAAAAATTCCTATGAATATGAAATGAAAGGTTCTGTAGGTAAGAACTGCAGCAATGCAACAACTTGTGTCGTTACTATCAATATTAAAACAAGACTGACTTTCTTGCTGTCTTTTTTTTAATTGAACGGCTTGGTGCAAGAGGGGCGTAAGTGCCTGAATTTTTGCGTGTGCTTTTCAATGTAGTAGAAAAACATTCTCCTTTATCTTTTTTTTGCTGACATGCTCTTGTTCCGCTTTGTTTCATTCATTGTGCACGCTTCAATATTTTGATTTCATTTTTCTCAGAAGCAAAGTGCAAACCAGTCAAAAAAAGGGAATGTTTTACTACTTAATTGAAAAGCACATGCACAAATTCAGGCTCTTTTGAAGGAAAAAAAATTACCCAAAAAAGTCCCTTACGACTGTCTTGCACCAAGCCATTCAATTATGAGTCAAGTAGCATGAAATGTTACTCTTTGACGTGAGGACCTTTTAGGTAGCTGCATGCTTACCAGGATGCTGTGATTTTAGGCTGATATTGTGCAATGTTTTGTTTGTATTGACAGAAACCTCCAGGTATCATGTGTGTCCTTGATGATGTATGTGCCACAATGCATGCTGTTAGTGAGGGGGCTGATGCTACTCTTCTTGAGGTGTGGTACTTATTTGAACAGGGTTGTATGATTTCATACATGTATAAAATTCAGATACTAAGACCAGTTATGAATTGATTACTCATTATCTAATACGCTTTGTACAAGCAACATTGTAGATTATAATGCAAAAACTAAGCTCTAATTCAGCATAGTATTTAAAAGAAATAGAAAACATGTACTGTGTTTCTATCGAGTTATAGAAACCCGAGTGGAAGTTTGGGTGAAGGAGAAATGCTGTGGCAATATAAGCCACAGCTTTTTCGAGTTCTCCCAAACTTTCATGAGTGTTACTATAACTCGATAGAAACATGCAGAACATGCTTTTTATTTCTTTTACAAAACAGCGAGACAAAAAAAGGAGAACATCATTACGTCAACAGCTTGTGCTAGTCGTCTCCATCGTGTTATAGAAACTTTATTTTTAACCAGTCAGCACTCGTATTTTCATAGGACTGTTTTCTAATTATTTGAGTTATTTAATAACACACACACTTTCTTAGGCTGTATTAAGTAGTAATATATTCTACGTCACTTGTATACATTTTGTGATTTTCTAGAAACTGAACAATGCAGTGGGGACACATCAACACTTTCAGGGAGTCAGTGGTGGGTTCATTATTCACCACTATGCAGGAAAGGTAAATGTTTTTTTTTTATTTATTACTGAACAATCTGTGGCAATATACATCATGATGTAAACAGAGTTTTTCTGAATTTGTTTTAGGTAACATATGATGTTGTTGGATTCTGTGAAAGAAATCGTGATGTTCTTTTTAAGGATCTTATTGAGCTTATGCAAACAAGTGAAAAGTGAGTTTAACATTTAGATTATCAGGTTCTTTAAATTCAGATAGGTTAAATTACACCTAGTGCAGAATATCTATTGAAGTGAGTGAAGTCTCTGATGTGTCCCTACAACTGTTCCCAGTGTTAAGGACTTCATTAATTTAATCTTAATATGTATTTAATCTACTCTAAAATGTTAGCTGAAGTCCTGGCTAAGGGAATAGAAAAAGAACATAACTTTTAACTCCGATCAATTCTGATCAAATATGATTTGTGTTTGAATGTGCTCTTGGTCCCTTTGATCTCCTGATAAACAAATGTGTCTGTGAGAAAAGGGCTGTTGCTTTTGTTTTCGGGTTAGTAGCTTTAAGAGCTGGTGTTAAACTGACCTTGATTTGAAACGTCTAAGCATTCATTTGGCTTTTTCCTTCTAGTCCTTTCATAAGGAATCTTTTCCCTGAAGATGTAAGTACAGACAAGAGAGGAAGACCCACAACAGCCAGCAATAAAATCAAGGTAAAGATTTTACCATGTTCATTTAACCTGTGAATCACCCCACAAGGGCAAGTATCAAAAACGAGACTGAGGCCACTTGCAAGTGCTAGTCTGTTCATAGACTGTAAAGCTATGCTTGGGAGCTGTCATGTGCAGGCAGCCCTCAAGGGGAAGTGTCTCTGCATACTCCCAGCTAAACTTAGGCAGACTTTACTTTTTACCCCAAGGGGGAGCTCTGAGCAGTTTTCAGTCAGTTGCATTTACACTGTAAGGGGAAATCAAAGTAATCGCAATGACCAATCACAACAAATGTAACCAACATAATGAATCAGTGAGATCTCAATACAAGTTAAGCACAAGCAACAAGAACCAAGCTTAAGAAATTTCATGTATCACTTTCACATTGTTGGTCACCGAAGCTTGCTGAACAAATTACAGACTGTAGTAGAGCAAACCCAAAGTAATAATTTTTTAGATTACTTTTGACCCTCAAATGAATACCAAACTACATACATGTATTACACTAACAAGCAACTTACAGTGCTTACTAGTTATTACATGTAGCACCCTGACTTTTACCACACCCCTATCTGATGGCTATCAATAATACATGTTCCTTTTGTATTATTTTAGACTCAAGCCAACCAACTTGTGGATAAACTGATGAAGTGTACTCCTCATTATATCCGTTGTATCAAACCAAATGAGAGCAAAAAGGCTCACGACTGGGAAGCAGACAGAGTGCGGCATCAAGTGGAATATCTTGGTCTCAAAGAAAACATCCGTGTTAGAAGAGCAGGTTTTGCCTACAGAAGACCCTTTAAGAAATTCCTTGATAGGTAAAGTGTGCTGTTACAAATAACTAAAAAATTGGTTAAAACATCTGGAACCCTTACAAAAAGCTACCATGAAAACATGCGACAAATAATAACAATGTGTATGGTTAACTAGTATTTTTTATCTTGAAGTTGATACACATTCAGTGACAGAGGTAGTCACAACAATTTCAACATACCAGTATCCCATTATTGATTTTTTTTTTTAATTAATCATTATTACTGATATGTGGTACACCAATCCTCTCTCACTCCCCCTTTCAATGCTGTAATTTTCAAAAGGATCTATACCAATCTACCTTAAAGATACCTGTTAAGTGCATTGACTCACTCTGTCATTGTTTATCTGGCATATAGAAGATGTATATGTAAGGTTCAATTGCTAACAGTTGAACTAAGAGATTTGATCTGTTCTTTAGATATGCTATCCTCACAAAGGAAACATGGCCAAGATGGAACGGAGATGTGCGAAGGGGAGTGGAACACTTGATGAAAGCTGTCAATATGGAATCAGATCAGTGGCAGTTGGGAAAGAGCAAAGTGTTCATCAAGGCACCAGAATCAGTAAGAGACTGTAAAAGACATTAGGGACATTTTTATTCATGTATTAGAGGACATTGTGGAAACACAGCCTGAACTAGTCGAATTTCCTAACAGTGAATTAATTCAGTCTTTTGGGTTCGATGACTGATGCCAAGAAACAGATACAACTGCCCCCTTCGTGCCACGTGGCACATAGGTGGAGAAAGGCAGAAAGAAAATTGCAGCCAATTATTTTGTTCCAGTGTTAAAGTACATCAAGTAAAAAGTGTTGTAATACAAAATGTAAACTGGCAGAACAGGGCAGGAAAAAACCAGGTCTGATTGCCTGGGGCCAATAAATTTTGTTCTTGGGCACGTGAATATGGAAGTTTGGTGGTCTGGTGGGCAGGTGAAATTAGCCTCAGTAGTCTTGTTAGTTGACAAGGACTGAGCATTGCATGCCTGTTGGCAAGTAATTTTTTGTGGGGGAGGGGAGGGGACAACTAAAAACTGAACTGCACTGGGCAACTGGATTTCTAATTTCTTTCCTGCCCTGGGAAGGAGAGTATCTGTGAAAACCCACTGGTCCTACGTACTTTTAAGTGTACCATAGTGTAATCCATTATTATTTTGATTGCACTTTGTGAATGAGCAAGCAGTGAATCAATCTTTTATTTAACTTGGTCAGGATGCTTAGCTAGGTTCCAGTTTCCAGGTATACCACCAAAAAATAGGATCAGATGAGCAGTGCATTTTATGCATCAAAATGATGTGTTGCAGTATACCTTTGTTAATTACACTTTCCATCTTAAAAGACTACCATTTACCGCAGTTGTATCTATTCTTAATTTGATTGCCTTCTTGAATTTAAGCTCTTCTTGCTTGAGGAACTAAGGGAAAGAAAGTTTGATGGCTATGCTAGAAAAATCCAGAAGGCGTACAGAATGTACAAGTCGAGACAGTACTTTGCTGAACTCAAGCAACAAGGTAAGTCAAGCATAGAGGTGCTTGCTGTTGTTCACTTCTCAGGACACTACATGTAAGACTACATTTGAGTGAACATTGAAAGTGAGTAGTAAGAACCTCTGGGGAGTCTACGGAAAAGTAGTTTGGCAGCTAAAAACACCATTGGTATCGTTTTGATCCAGGCTTTGTGACAGAATTGGTAGTTGAGGAGCTTTTACTTTCTCGTTTCCTCACTGTGAGGCAAACACTCATCGGTATTTGGAAAGTGTTCTAAGTACCTTTATGATTTAGAATCACTTGCTATTCACGAGAACAAAACTTACGCTAAGCCTCCTATTATACTATGGCATCAAAGCAACTAATTGAAATCTATATAATTTGGTTTTATCAGCTGGGATGATAATATGAATTGGCCACCATAAAGATATTTGAAAGCTGACGTTTTGAGCGTTGGCCCTTTGTTGGATTCACTCCAATGAAGGGCTAATGCTCAAAACGCCAGCTTTTGA
>JAHPZR010022712.1:2500-14064 GCA_019787425.1 Platygyra sinensis | reverse complement strand
CATGTCTGAAAAATGGATCATCACCCAGAATGGTTCAACGTGTACAGCCGAGTCCAGGTAACCCTGTCAACCCACGACTGTGGGGGGCTGTCTGCGAAAGATGTCAAGCTGGCAAAATTTATGGAGAGAGCCGCAGGGTCTGTGGGACAGTGATGGGTAGTTGAAAATCAAAGTTGTCATCAAATAATGAACTTATTTAGCTGGAAAAGACGGTGTAACCATTTTATTAGCTCTAAAAATAAATCTTCCTGCAGGGTAAGAAGCAGATTTGAACTAGTTTTGAACTAAATCTGTGACTGGGACAAAGTTGACTGATGTAGCAGTTGAAATTAAGAACACAGATGAGTGGAGGGTGTATACAAGATCGCTAAAATTCTAGAGTTTTGAAATCTTATTTCTGTGGCTCTGGTATTGGAACGGATTGGAACATTAAAGACAGAGGTGAACAGAAAAGGAGCCAGTGATGAAGCTACAATGAGAATGAGATGAATTTATTTTTTAGAATAAAATAGTCGTTCATTTTCTGTCGTAAGTAGCTTTTGACTTTCAGGGTAGCAATATCTTCAGCTCTTGGTAGCTTTTAAGGTTGTCAAAGTTAAAAAGCGAAAATGTTCAAGGATTTTGTACGAAAACTAGGTACATAACAATTATTAAATTCTTTATTCATATCCAGCCTACAAAACTTGTCAGTTACTGTGGTGTCTCTAAGAAAATTACGACGTTTTCAAGCGGTACCAAGTTGGTGGAAGGTGCGCGGTTGTTGGTTTGACTTGGGCGGAAGAACGGCTTACAAGACACGTGACAAGCTCGTGCTGTTCTTTAATCGGATTGTAAAATTGGAAATTTTACGCGTGTTCCAATGAAGAAAACCAAAGACCTCATTTTGGGATGGCAAGTGTTCCTTCAAACATCTTGACGCTCGCAAGAATTTCGACTTGTCTCGCAGTCTCGTTGTTTATTGCTTATGTGCCCAATCTCTATTTTTTTACAAAGTTGTCTCGGAGTCTCAATCAGTTTTGCCTAAAGGCTAAGAGAGTTTTGAAGTTCCGATTTGTATGTTTGTCTTCATAAATGACGTCTGGATATCTAAAAAGTATGAGCGTCCCAAGCTCGCAGTTAGGGCACTTTTAAGTGTCGGTCTTGCAAGTTTAAATGTCAAAATGTATTGGGCTCGCAAAGAAAAACGCTAAAAGTCCCGCATCTAACTACCCCATTTCAACTACCTTTATTTGTTTTCCACAGTATGGGGTTTTAGATAATCGAGAATACAGATTTTTACCGCAATTTGCCGTTGTCTATAAGAGTCCAGACAGCGCAGCTCGCGTCAGTGTGTCACGTAATGCCTTTTTCAGGTCACGCTCTGAAAAACAAAATCGTTTTTTTCTATTTACACAATAGAGCGTTTCTGTCGAGGAACTATCGGCTGATAGTTGCCCTGAGGAAATTTGAAGTTCTTAAAACAAATATTTACCCAAGAAGGGAAGCTTAATAAGTGATCTAAGCAGCTGAGTAGACAAAGGTTTCACTGAATTCAAAATTAAATACATTGTATCAGCATCTGATTTAGTACAGAGGCCAGTAGGATGACGCGTGAAAGTGAAGGACTGAGGTTATGAAATGACAAACTATTGCCGCTTCTGATTTGAAGCTTAGAAAAAAATTATACCCCTTCCTTCCTTCTCCACATCCAGCAAATACAGTATTAAGAACATCATATTTCAAAGGGGTAACACTATCAGACCGATAGTTCCGAGACATGAACACTCTATTGTCTTTATCGTTCAACACTAAATTTTCTTTCGCGCGCTTCTTCAAAAATAAATTGAATTATGAACGCCGTGCAAGCCAAATGTAAAATTTGAAAAAGAAAACAGGCAAAGCCCCCTTTATACAATTTCAGTTGTTTATTTTCTACAAACCCCCCTTGTTTACAGAAAAATTTTCACGGACGAGTTCTATTCATCCGGGTATTTTTCGCGGGCAGGCACTCTGGACTGATAGTGTCTACAACCGTGGACAAATTGTGTTGAAAAATGGCGAAAACATGAACTCATAACCGTAATACCTATTGAATAAGTGCCAGCAATCCCATTCCCCCTTTCAATGTTGGAAAATAGTCAAATGCAAACTTGCGTTAGATCAAAGTGTTTTGTCAACATTGTACAGGGGTGGAGAGGGGCAAAATGACCAGGAGCCCATTGCCGGATTTCATACCGTGAGGGTCTGGGTATGAGTCCGTCTATTATGGGATTAACAACACAAGACCCATATATTCTGAAAGAGCACACCGACCTTTACAAAATCCTCAAGTTTCGTGTTAATTGGGCCAATATCAAACAAGATACAGCCGTTCAAAAACTTCAAAATTTAGTAACAAATGTATGGATTGCCGGACACTTGTCCGGAAATCCATACATTTCTTTGCAAATTTTGAAGTTTTTGAATGGCCGTATCATGTTCAATTTTGGCCCAATTAACACGAAACTTAAAGATTTTGTAAAGCTCGGTGTGCTCTTTCTGAATATATGGGTCTTGCGTTGTTAATCCCATAATAGACGGACTCGTACCCAGGCCCCCAACGTATGAAATCAGGCAATGGTTACCATCCAACAAGTCACCATCTTGGTCTCTTGATGCGAGCGAAACTGGGGAGAGTACAAAATACCCGTGGGTAACATGGGTAGGGGTGTGGAGGGCACGGTGGGCGAGTCCATTCTTTTAGAAGGAGGAGTAACGGTTACAACTAAATTCACTAAACGGCACCATTCCTGGCTTTAAAATCGGCTCAACTTGAGACAAGTTTGCGACACATTTGAGGTCAACCTCGTTCCCAGGGTCTTTTCCCTGGCTTGGGGGCGGGGCGGGAAAAGGCCTTTTCCCGCCCCGCCCCCAAGCCAGGGAAAAGACCCTGGGAACGAGGTTGATTTGAGGTAGGAAACTATATTTCAAATGAGATAGTTATTTACACAATTTTTTTCCGATCGGTGATTTTCCCATACAATTCTCTATATCGACAAGCTAGCTGTCGTATACACCACATTTTCTGAGCTTGGGGAGCCTGTACATTAAGCCAATAAAGAAGTCTAAGCCGTATATTACACTATGGAAAAACAGTCTGGACATTTTTTCCACATATTTACACCATTTTCGAACAAAAACCAAATAATGTATGTTATAGACATGTATATATGATTACTGTTTATACATAAATTGATAAATTGATATTATTTTAGAATGTGCACATATCAAGTACATCTTTAAGAGTTTTCTCTACATAGGCACTTTTGATCTATTATTTATCTGCCATTTTGCCTAAAATTTTCTCTCCGTATTATGTTTTGAAGCTATGTATTTCTCAGTTCGATATTTAATATCAACCATCTCTTTGAAAACATCAAAATTGGGACTTTTGGCACAAGGCTGACTTGACCAGATATGCAATTTTGCAAGGAATATGAAATAATTCAATAGCTTACTATTCCCTAACTTCCCAATGAACACGTCTCGTTGCAAAAGCTCCCGGGGGGGGGGGTACTCCCTTATATGGGCTATATAGGTATGTGCGGCCCCAAAGGGTATGGTTTTTCAGCCGTTTTAGTCATAAATAGGGTATCCATTTTGGCTGATTTTGGCCATTTTGGTCATAAATAGGGTATGGTTTTTATACTCTAGCCTCAATATGGGTGTGTTTTTAAGAAACCATAAGAAAATTAACAAAAGCCCTCAAAAATTATGTTTACGGTAATTTAACTTTGGTCTGAGCTAGGGATCCAATTATAACGCACGTCTGAAACAGGATTTTGATGTAAGGTTCAGGTCATAAATAGGGTTTCGAATTTTTGGTCAGGTCATAAATAGGGTAGGGAATATCGCAGATTTTGGTCATAAATGGGGTAAGGGTTTTGGGAAGCGGGCCGCACACCCCCACCCAATTTTTCTGGGAGTACCCCCCCCCCCCCCCCGGGCAAAAGCTCTTCATTCTTATTTGAGAGTGCAAACCAAAAGTCTTCAATTTTTTTTAAGAAAAGATTTGTGAACGGACATTTATAAAAGAAATGAAGGACCGTTTCTGAATCAACTCCGCAAAATGTACAAGTGTCCTTTGGGCGTAACCTATTTTGGCCAATCGCACATTAGTGTAGATAACGTAATCTAAAAATTTAAATTGAAAATTTCTAATGAACGTTTCAGATCATGATACAGTCTTCAAATTAAGAAAGGCCTTAGAAACAGTTATATCACCTAAATCAAAATCTTCCTTTAGTTTAGTAAACCCTGCCTGCCTGCGGCTCGTGTTTTCTACATTTCCCTCGTGTTCTCAATTGCCCGTTGTGTTTTATCACAGTGTCGTGTTTTTATCATACTGTCGTGTTTTTATCACACTGTCGTGTGTACGTGCTTTGCGATTAATTCATTTGTTTTCGCCCTTTCTGAGGAGGATTCACGTCCACCTAACAGCTTAGCTATAGGCACAAAATGCTGTTCCTAGAATTTTTGCATTTTTGACATACCAAACCTACCAATACTCGAACGCACTCGATTACTGCTAGTAATATAGCCTCTCACGCAGACGTTCTTAGGCTTGTCACGCGTTCCTCTCCACGAACGTGAGGAGGAACGCGTGACAAGCCTAAGAACGTCTGCGTATGAGGCTACTAGTAATAGGACGTAATAATTATATGTTGTTGTTAACTAAGCTAAAACAGGAGATGGGCTCCTGGCTAAAATATATTTATTTATTTTCATACAAGTTTCTCAGAAATCCAAAACAGGTTCTTCAAACACACACATTCCCTTTGAAACGACTGAAAACGCAAAGTACAAATGCGGTAGAAGTACTCGACATGAAAAAAGACTCGAAGAAGACGTATTTCTTGCCTCCGCGGAGACAATTACAAGCGATAGCTGGAAATACATTTGCCGGAAATACGTCTCGCGTAACAAGCCACATTGTAGAGGTTAAGCATGACGTTCACGGCAAACGGCAAAAATGAAACTTTTGCCGTCTGTCTTCAGCTCTCTGTACAGTAGAATCAAAATATTTGTATTTGCAGTGAATAGCAAGAGACGCTTTTCTATTTTTGTATGACTTACAGTAAACACCCGCGTATAAGAACCTAGTGATTTAAGAACCTACAGGCTGAAATTGGGCATTTTAGTACCCAAATATATAAGAACCTATTTAGGCTGGCAAAGAACAATAGGTTCTTATACAAAAAAACTCTTATTTTGTAGCCAAAATACTGGATTTTAATTGATAGAAATTGTTAAATTTCTGAGAAACACCATGAAAATTATTTGTTTAATTGAAAATCTTATAAATACAGAGTATAGAATACTGTATATTGCTGTTAACAATTTACATTATTATCAAATACAACTGTAAATATGGTAGCCTATGATACTGAATTTATTATTGTTTAAAAAATAAGGCTTGGCATTTTTGCTGTTTAAAATACAAATGTTCAACCATTATGACATACTAGTACTACAGCAGTTCTCTGAATGGTATCACTATGACAACTCCTACAAATAAGAACCTACTAAGAACCTAATCAGCCTGAGTTCGGAAAAACTACCCCAAAATATAAGAACCCATTCAGCCTGAACCCAAGAATTCTAGGTTCTTATACGCGGGTGTTTACTGTATTTAAGGATTACAAGAAAAGAACAGAAAATCAGAGGAAATCTTTGCCGTCTGCCGTAAACGTCGTGCTTAAACTCTCTTAAACAAGCCGCAAATTTACGTCAGCGTCTGTTTTTTTAACACTCCCACGCCCACAGTTGATATAAGGGGTCAGAACGAGGGTTAAATGGTCTTTGTAACTCATGATAATCCAGTCATGACAGGTTGCGTCTTGATCGATAGACTACAACGCAATATAATTACTTTCCGCGCTATTGGGATTCCAGAGGTTTACTGAATTCGTTCCCTATAGAATTTAGATGCGTCAAAATCTTTTGAAGAACAAATATAATGGTATAACACAATGGGCGCTTTTGTGATTCAACAACATTCAAAGAGACGTAAATAAGTGGCTCTGTATTCTGTAGAAAACTTCTCTTTCCTATTTTAACGATTTCTTCCAGAAATCGTTTTAAAAAAAGTAAAGCTGAATTTATTTTCCTCGTAGTATGTTTTCATAATGCCATTATCATAAGCTTTAATATCATACGCACAATTTGCATTTAGGAAGGTTCAATTAAGTTTAAGTTCAGTCTAAACTGACTGGTTTTGATCTCCTGAATTAACCTCTTTGTTATCAAAGTATTTTTTGTAACCTTCAATGGCGTTTTTTTGTAGCTTGTGAAAAACTTTAGGAGCTTTCCTGCCGATCAGCCACTCCATACGTGCATTGGGCAGCCTTCCGTTGTAATTATTATTCGTTAATCCGAAGACTTGGCACTTGCTTTCTGGTTCCTTTTCGTCAGGAGTCACAATGTAGAAATTTCCGCCATTCGTAGCTCTCACAAGACCATTTCCGCCGACCGGCTTGGAAGGGTGACTGGCGTCTTTCACAAACATAGCAAATGCCTTCTTTCCGTACCAATCGATCTCTCTAGTTGTTGATACGAACAAAACCAATTCACGGTCGGTTAGCGGGAAAGATAATGCAACTCGTGTGGATACGATAATAGAGCCATCAGGGCCAGTCTCCAAGATTTCAATGTCTTTGAAAGCATCGTCCCACCTAGTCCGTATCTCCATCTTCGAGGGATGAATCATTTCAGCGAACTTCTCTGCGGACATGGGCATATCTTGAAACAAGAAGAGCACTTTAACAGCAACTTCTTCTCGCAATGTTTTACTCCAGGAATTGAAACGTCCGCCAACTTTAAACCTTGATTTCCAGCCGCCTTTTTCCAAGTCCTCTTTGAACCATTTCGCCCTCTGAAGTTCTTTTTCAAAGTCTAACTGCGGGAAAGATTGCTCTCTTGGCTCCATACCGATCAACCTCGCCTAGCATATGTTACGTATTTTATACAGGATCATCAGGTCATCAATTCACGAATTATGCAAGTGTCATGTGTCGATATAACAATGCACATGTGTCAAAATAACAAATAATAATCTATGCTGCCGATTTAGAACAATGATCTTGCTGGTCATACGTTGGATCAACAGTGAAGTGAACTTTCATTATTTTATTTTACCATATGCTGATCTTTAATTTACACTGTCGATTAGTTTTACGTATTTCCGGTATTTCGAAAACATGCCACACATTCCAATTTAAAATTCTCATTGTACCTGAAGAAGTAGCCTTCCACGCAGACATTCTTTCGCGCAATCTTTGGTAGTTATTTATATCTGCAACAAGGTGACGGGACTATGGCGTTCCAACACCGCCAAAATTCAAACTTTGCCCTTTATTCGCGCATACCATCATTCACTGGCAACATTCAAATATTCATTTGAACATACAAATCTTCACTTACAACATTCATGTCAGGCGTTTAAAATGCACTCGCAACAGGGTGTTTACAAAATCTGGACCGGACCGGATCGGATCGGATTGACAAAACCCGGACCGGATCGGACCAGATCGGACCGGATTAACAAAACCTGGATCGGATTGTGCCCTATTGACAAAACCCGGACCGGATCCGAAAAAAATCGGATCGCCATAAATTTCCCGCCAAAATGGTCACGTGGAAGCTCAATCGAAGATGGTGGAGAAAGAAGTATGTAGATGCCAATACGTAAGGCAGTGAAACGAGCGGGTCCGAGCAAGGAGATTCCACTTACTTACACTCGAACTTAGATTTCTACAGAAATTACACGAAACTCTCTTCTATGTAAATCAACAGCTATTTTGCCGCATTTTTTTGTTCTGAGGCAATGGGAAAAGGTGAGTTTTTCAGGGATCAAAACAGGACATTACGAGCTGTGAATGAGTAAGATCTCGCGCTAGTTGTGTCTATGCAAGAAAGCTCTTCTCTCTGGTATCGTATTTGTCTCTTGGTGAAACATCACGTTGTTCCTTGCAATTCAGGGGAAACTCAAACTCGCAAAGTGTTATTACTATATCCAAATAATATATCCAGCTAATTTTTTGTTATGTTATGAAAAAGCTATCGATCTTTAGACTGGAGTAAAGTGGAGTTCTCATGAAAGAAGAAGTGAAACACAACTTGGTCATGATAAGCGGGACATTCCTGCATTCGACACTGTTTTTTTTTCACTCAAATTTGAGCAGATTACCACGAAAATGCTTAAGAGAAAGTTTTTAACAAGCTGTAGCTACTGTCAAGCTAATAGGTGTGAAGAAACCACAAGTTTAACACGTCTGTCAAGATAACAAATGAAAACAGCAATTGCATGGCGTTATAGGACGAAAACAAGCTTAGCACCAAAACGAGGCTACGCCTCGTGCAAGTCTAAGAAATGCCTCCCACAAGGGAGGCAAAGAGCTTTTCACCTCTTACTTAAAGTTAGTCGCATCGAAGAGATGTTGGAGGCTCCTCGTGCGGGTGGACTCTGCTCCCGTTAACTCTACCCCATGAGGAGGGTAGGGGGAGCAGAGAACGAGGAGCATTTTGCATGAAATATTTTTCCTTTTTTTCCCTTTAAATAAACATGTTTAAACAAACACGCATTTTAACTTGTATCCATATCAGATGACTATATCTGGCATTAACAACTTGATTTAAATGTCAAGAATATTCGAAATTGTCCGCCTTTAAGTGATATTCTAACAGACAAAATTTTTCAGTAGTGGGCCAAACATATCAAAAAGGCCTTTTTTAATACGTTACAGGTGGGTTAAAAAGGAAGAAAAAAAATTTCGTTTCCGGTTCGGCGAGAGGAGATTTTTGGCCACCGGGAGTGTCGAAGGAGCGCTCGTGCCAGTCCTACTCCGTATCACATATTGGACCAAGAGCGGACTGACCGTTTCACCGCCCAGCCTTTTTCCGACTGTCGATTTTGAGCGCTCTATAAAACAGTGTATGGAGTCCGCCATAGTGTTTGATCAAAACGTTCGTTATGATAACGATAATCTTTAATAATTGCTCCTCAAAAGCATTTTCGGCAACTATTTACAATAATGGATAAGTAATTCACCATAATGTTTTAAAAATTAAAAAAAATGAAATTTAAAAAACTATGTACAGTGTGTGGAAGGCCACAAATGTGTTTCTTACGGCATTTTTATGTATAGGTTTCAAAAACATAAAGTATGTAAACTTACCTCGTCTGTTTTCTGTAGCTTTTTTATGCCTGTCTACGCGAAACAACTATACCTTTAGTGTCGTGAGCTTGGGGCGCCTGTGGAGTATCTTATACGAAAAAGAACCATTACAACTTTGCTTCCCTGAGCTGCAAAAAAAGGCCGTCATATTTCTAGGCCAAAACTTGATCATGAAACGTTAGTGACTACTTTGACAGAAATTTAGAGTGATCCGATTTTTTTTGGATCCAGTCCGGATTTTGTCAATCGGACGCAATCCAATCCAGGTTTTGTTAATCTGGTCCGATCAGGTCCGGGTTTTGTCAATCCGATCCGATCCGATCCGGTCCTGGTTTTGTCAACGCCCCTCGCAACATTCAAACATAACTCCAAACATTCAATCAATTAAGTGAAACATTCAAAGCAGGCATGCAAAATTTACTTACAACATTAGGACTTGCACTTTAAACAAGCGGTTATTCAATGCCAACTCTCATCTCGGACATTCGACTTTGAATTCGACATTCCATTCAAACACTCGATTAGTCAATCAATCAATCAATCAATCAATCAATCAACTTTATTTAAATGTCGAAAGACCGCCTAGCCAGGGAGAAATCTCCCTTACTAATATGGGGACATTCTAAAATTAAATAAAGATAAATAAATAGTTACCAGATGTACGATAAGATATAAAAAACTATTTACAATAAATTACAATTTAAACCTAAAAAGCCATAAGCTATTCGCGCTAAACGGAAAGCCACGTCAAAGTTCTTGAAAAATAAAACGAGAGAAAACTGGGAGATAAGGAGGAAAGCTCGAAACGAGGCAACACGGCAAAGAAGAATTGCTATCAAGAGCTATTGGCAACAAAAAGTTGATCATTTAAAGGATAAGCCAAGAGACTTCTTTCGGACCTTCAAACCCTTCCTCAGTTCAAAGGTTAGTTCCCGTGGCAACGATATTCACCTCAAGGAAAATGGAACGATTGTGAAAGATCAAGCAATGGTCGCTGAGGTGCTCGCGGACCACTTTGCAAGCATTGCCGAAGGTATTGGTGGTTGTGATGCAGAACTAATGTCAGTTGAGGACTTCAAGAATCACGGTAGTGTCCGATGTATACGGGACTCTGGGAATACATTAGCAGAGCGTTTCGAGGTGAAACCAGTCACGCAAGGTCAAGTCCTTAAAGCTCTCGAGACCCTAAAAACAGAAAAGGCGGCTGGGCGAGACGGTATATCTCCTAAAATATTGAAACTTGGGGCGAAAGAACTACAACGACCTTTGACTAATCTTTTCAATGCGTGCATTAAGGCTGGTGAATGGCCTAAGGCCTGGAAATGTGGGGACTGGGCCCCAGTTTACAAGAAAAATGATAGATACTGCAAGGAAAATTATCGCCCTGTAACAGTACTAAACTGCACTGGCAAAGTACTCGAAAAGTTAATCGAAGCTCAAACAAGTGCAGGCTTCCGCCGCATTTTTTATGAGAACTCTTCGGCGTATCGAAAGCATCATAGTTGTGAAACGACTTTAATAAATTTGGTGGATTATGTGTCAGCATACTGTCGACAGACATGTCAAAGGCATTTGACTCCCTCCATCCCCCACTCCTGCTAAGTAAGCTGAAGGCCTATGGTTTCGAGGATAACACAATCAAGTTATTTGAGAGCTATCTAAGGGACAGGGAAAACTGTGTTAAAATTGGATGCTATTCAAGTACGCCAAGAGCGGTAAATCGGGGGTGCCCTCAGGGATCTGCCCTGGGGCCCCTCTTGTGGAACATATTTCAAAATGATCTGCCATACCACATGGACACCCGCCTATCAATGTATGCAGATGATCATCAGATTTTTCATGTCGGTTATGATTCTAGTGAAGTCATTTCCAAGTTGCGGGAGAGCGCAGAAACAGCTACAAAATGGTATGAGTCGAACCTGTTGATGGGAAATTTGGAAAAGTATCAAATGATGAATATTGGAAGGAGTACTGTGGATACGCTTTCCATAAATGGAAAGGAGATCAGAACAGCAGAAGAGCTCCAACTTTTGGGAGTGACGATCGACTCTCAAATGGATTTTAACAATCATATAAGTGCACTGTGTAAGAGAGCAAGTCAGAAGATTGGCGTGTTGATGAGCAATTGGAACATTCAATACGAATATTCAACCCAAACATTCAATTGGAACATTAGATTCGAAAATCCAACATTCTATTCGAGATTCAATTCAAACATTCGATTAATCAATTCGAACATTCAATCTAAACATTCAATTCGAACATGCAATCCGAACGTTCAATCCGAACATTCAATGCGAACATTCAATGCGAACATTCAATGCGAACATGGAACATTCAATTCGAACATACACTACCATATTTGGACAA
>JAHPZR010022711.1:0-10610 GCA_019787425.1 Platygyra sinensis | reverse complement strand
TTTGAGGATTGTGCGGTGATGTGATGGTTAATGAACTTTTCTTGTTATTTTAGGAAGAAGATCAGCAGTTTCGGTACATTGCACTAGAATTATGCGAGGCTACTCTCCAAGAGGTACAAAGAAAGCTGTCTGAATTCCTCCACATAAGTTGTTACCAAACTGTTGTGCATTAATTTGATGGATTTTTTTATTTATTTCCAGTATGTAGAAGATCCAACATTTGATCGTCATGGACTCACTCCAGTAACTGTACTGAATCAAGCCATGTCAGGACTCGCCCATCTTCATTCTCTTAATATTGGTAAAAAGAACTTTTTCTCTGAGGATTTGTGTTAATAAAAATAAATTTTATAAAAGAAGGAAACTCACCCGAAGGTGATCGTGACTACTATTTACCCCATGGACTCCTTTCATACACTAAATTCAAAAATTCCGGACGATTTTAATTTCGGAGTGAATGTGTCTGAAAATTGACCCTTTGAAATTTTTGAGCCAAATATTTACAGTACAGTAGAAAATTTTGATATAGCCAGTGCTCGACCTCAGCGGTAGTCCACTAGCCCAGGAGTAGAAGAAATTTGGTATGGGCTAGTAATATTTGAGAACCACTAGCCACTGGGCTACTAGAAATAGAAGAGGTTTTGGAGATATTATTGACGAAGAGAAATTCAAACAGCTTTGAGTTTGTTGATCCCAAAAAAGAAATACAAGGTGATATAAGATCGGTAATCACAATGTGAAATATATATGAAATAATTCATATTTGTACTGCGGTTGTAGTGTAATATTGGTCTTAAAAGGTGATTGATGCTTGGCTATCAAATGTCGCCATTTGGCTAGTATAATTTAGACTCCTCTAGCCCATGGACTAGTTTGCTAAAAATTTAAGGTTGCGCACTGATAGCTTCAAAGCTCTGAGTTGTCTTTCTGAGGGGAGCTGTAGCTGAGACTCTGCTCGAGATACATAACTTCTTGATAGAATTGGTGTTATTTTTTTCCTCGGTATATATCTAAAACCTTGATGGTGCAGTAAAACTCTCATTTTTACAGATGTTGCTTCAGTCTTATTCTTGTTTTGCAGGTATAAATTTTACTTTAGCTATGTTTCATCGCAGTTTGTCCGAAATTTGTCCGATGTGAGATTAATAGTGTAGGATAATTAAACTTCGGAAATGTTTTCACCCGAATTTTGTTGCATGTAAACGTAATATATTTTTCATTTGTTTTTCTCTCTAAAAAGTCTAATTTGCTTTCAGTTCATCGCGACATCAAACCTCACAATGTGCTGATTTCAAAGCGAAGTGCAGGCGGCGAAGTGAAAGCGATGATATCGGACTTTGGACTTTGTAAGAAGCTGGCGCATGGACGCAACTCGGTCACGTGTCAAACAGGTGCTATAGGTACTGATGGCTGGATAGCTCCAGAGATGTTCAAGCCAGACAACAAAATGGTAATGCCATGCTTTTCCTTTTTTATCGAATTATAAAACAAATAACTGCTTTCAATCGCTGTTGTTTAACGGATTACTCCTCGAGAAAGGTAATTCTGGTGTCAGACCCTGTTCTCACTACTCCGGCGAAATTGAAAACCGCATTTTCACTCTGTAAACGCATCAAATATTTTCCGTCCAAACTGCGCTGGAGGAATTTACAAACGCAACAATCACCGTTCAGTTTGGATCTGTGTTTGACGAAAACTCGGTCAGGGAAATCACGTGATTATCGTGACGTCATAGTTCTAGAGAAGCTCCGTTTCAAAATGTTTTTCTCGTCCACACTAAAACGACAAGCTGGCGTTTTCAAATTCCTCCAGTTTGAAGAGCGTTTTTGAAAAGCTCTGTTTTCGTGACGGATTAGTGTGGACGGTAGGCCTAACTGTGAAATAAAGCAGCGTTTTCAAATTCCTCTGGCGTAGCGTGGACTATCGTTTCTTATGAATGTTATATTTTATTGAACATTGCTAAGAATGAACATCAACCATCGGAAAGGTTTTTAAACAGTCGTTCTTGCGCACTTTTTTATATGTTTGATTTGTTTTGTTTTTCACCCCAGAATCGTTCTGTAGATATCTTCTCGTCCGGCTGTGTGTTTTATTACGTGTTGAGTGGAGGACGTCATCCATTTGGAGATCAATACAGACGACAAGCTAACATATTATCAGGGGATTACGATATGGAGAAGATCATCAATTCAGAATGTAAGGAGCTGTACTTGTTTAACGAGTTTGTTTCACAATAGCGATCGTTTGGATTACTGAGAGTCCCGTGATTGTTTTTGTTCGTTTCGCTTTCGATTCGAAATTGACTCGTTCCTTACCTGAGGACATTTGAGGAATATTAATAATTAATGCAATGCCGCTCTAATTTGCTTTCACAGTAGTGACAGAAGCAAGAGACCTTATAAAAATGATGTTAAATCCTTGTCCTTCAGAAAGGTAAGTTTATGTTTGCTTTCCAGCCCGCATGCGTCTTGTTATCGAAGATAGAATGCACTTTTGGGCATCGCCAGGCAACATGGCATGACATGACGTATCTCTGTGGTAACAAGCTATATCAACTTCCGGCCCGCAAGGGTCGTTTATGATTGGACAATAACAGTTGGAAATTTTCAGGCAAGCCCATTGCTCGCAACTGGTACAACTCTAGACGGAAACGTTGGAACGTTTTAACACTTGGTCCATGAATGTATTTAAGGGACATGTGGTGCTCAACTTCTACAAGTCTCATAAGTCGTGAAACTGGTGATATTGAACTCTAGATAACTTACTCTTTCTTTACAGGCCTTCTGCGAAAGCAATTCTCAAACATCCGTTCTTTTGGAATAGAGAAAAACAGCTAGCATTCTTTCAGGTAATAATTAAAATAAAGAGGCTTTTTTACGCTTTATTCTGTTATTAACGCTTGAAAAGAGCTGAAAATCCTAACGTACTTTCAGGACGTAAGTGACCGCATTGAGAAAGAGGCCGAAGAATCAGACCTGCTGGTGTCATTACAGAAAGACTCCATCCCTGTGGTGCGAGGGGACTGGAAAGTACACTTGGGAAGCGAATTACAAGAAGGTGAGTACAGGAAAGAGACTGGGAACTAAGAGTGTATCTGCAGGCGGGAATTTTATGTGTTACTTTTAATTTTTAATCTCTCTTTAATTTCTTGTATTACAGATCTTCGAAGATTTAGAACGTACAAAGGTTCTCATGTCAGAGATCTTTTACGTGCCATGCGTAACAAGGTAATTATAAAAAGCTGTTTTCAGCTCAATTTCGATTTTAAATCATTCGAGTCTGCATGCTGTCTCGCTCTTGTCAGCGGCTGCCTAAGATTGGAGCTTTTCCCCAGTTTCCAGTTTCTTTCTAAGTGAGGCGCTTTGTTGAGGTTGTATTTTTAAGTAGATTATTATTGTCGTGTAACTCGAGGTGTGGCTGTTCCTGCCGATATACAGAAGGAAACGAAGACCTCTCGTTTGGAAAATCAATCATTGAGTGATGCGATCTCCGTGATCTCAGGGCGCGTTTGCGTTTAGGTGCTTAGAACGCCGTCAAGGAAACCCCGTCAAGGAAACCTGTCCGATTTTCCTTTCAGGTCATACAACTATGGTAGCTATGGTAAGGAATTTTCTCAGAAGAAAACGTAGCTCGTTCTAAGTTCTCGCACAGCTGTTTAGAGATCAGTGAACTTCTTGCAGTCGATGTTTATTCTTCTAATGTCTCGCTTTGGTAATTTTGGCAGAAACACCACTACCGTGAACTGCCAGATCACGTGAAAGAAGCTCTTGGCTCTGTTCCTGATGGATACATGCGGTATTTCAGCTCTCGCTATCCTCGTCTTCTCATGCACACTTACTACGCCATGGCGTCTTGTAAAAGCGAGGCAGTCTTTCAGACGTATTACTTTCAAGACCAAAACGCTACTCTGGAGGCTTAAACTCAGTCCAGCGTGATTGGCACCTGGCAATCTATGTCCTGAAGGCCTCTTCGTGACGCTCGAATTCCTCATCTATGTAGGAACTTGTACAAGAAAGCTCTTTAAGGACTTCGAAGAATTGTTCTACTGTACAGGGTCCGTGCATATCATTACCATACTGGAGTGTTCTTCAAAAGATCGACTGTGCTGGTCATCAATTTGTCATTGACCTGGCGTGACACGTAACTTCTTTTATGTGACACTTTCGTTGAATTAGACGATCCATTTGCCAATATTACAAAAAAATATTTTCGAAAAAAGAGTTACATATAAAAAAATTAACGCGAATGTCTTCGTCTCTACTCTTCCAACTAAACTGTTGGGAGCAACAAAAAATACAGATCAGATTATTTATTGGCAGGCTTGTACATACTTTAGTTACAATCGTCCAAACATTTTGTAGTTTTAGAATTAAAACACGTCCATACACAATATAAAATAAATTAAAACCAAATAAAGCAAAAACAGAGTTTTGTTAAATAACAAATTTTCAATAAAAGATCTACATGATGAACATGAGTTTTAAAATTGTGGTTTTACTGTGGTCGGTCCAAGCATGCAGATTGAAAGATGGAGATCTGTTGCGTTCTTAAAGCTGTCGACACAGTTGACCGGCTTATGTTATGGACTTGCCAGCGCATTAAGCACTGTGCAAACCTTGTTCCAAGGGGCTTTTCCCTGCCCCCAAGCCAGGGAAATGAAAGACCCTGAGAACGAGGTTGCCTTTGTACGTCATCTGGGGCAGGTACGAAGGGGAAAATCTACTTGTTCACACGCCCAAAGAGGGCGTGTCAGAGGGTGGCGCTCGCATGGTCTTTGGAATACATAGGCTATATGCACAGGAATGCTCAAACGCTTTCAAATTGCCTTCGTCAAGCCGTACCCTCACTCCGAGGAAAAAGTGAGGGGAATTCTGGCCCTGAATACTCACCCGCTCCACCCCCTAACCCCCGAGGACAAACGGATGGAAAGAATAGCAGCACCGGGGGTCGGGTATAGCTACCTGTAAGGCATATAGTTCATAAAACATGGACTTTCTTTTCTCACAAGGCCGATTCGATGCTGATGACGTGACTTTACAGAGTTTCAAATTTATGGCCGAATGCCCTTGCCCGTTTAACGAGATGCAACTTCGATACCCGAGTGAGTAAACAGAAAATTGTTTAGCCTCCAACAGTTTGGTGTTAGATTTAACCTTAAACCGGCACTTAATCGCCGTAGAACTCTCAGTTCAGTTCAAAGTAAGGGCTCGGCGCTATGTTAATTACCATGGTTCTCATATTGCAGAACAAAAAATAAAACCAAATTTTAGTGGCCTGTTAGTGACCGGATTAACAGGGTTGTGTTTAGCTCTACCTTAGGCTCCAAAACCCTGGCTTTAAAATTCGAAATTGACTAATTGCACTTACAGCAGGTACGATGACTGGGTAAAAATTTCAGTCGGGTCGTAAAGGAAACATACATCGACAAACCGTTTTTGGTTGATCATCTGTCAACCGGCAACAACTTAGTTGACAACAACTATATATATTTATTAGTCAACAAATTGTAACACTATCCAAATATGGTCATGATGCTCTCGATATCTGTCATCCGTAGGTAACAGATATCCGGCGGTATACGTAGCTTCGTACGTGGGAAGAAAAAGTGAAGTGAAAAAATGTCGACAGAAAGGTTTAAAAATGTTACGAGCTTGGAAATCAATTTTGTTATCAATTTGTTGAATAATAAAACAACTATCCCGCTCAATCTCGCGGAATATCGTCTGATTTTAGCCGACTCGGCCTACGGCCTCGTCGGCTAAGTATCAGACGATATTCCGCGCGATTTCGCAAGATAATTGTTAAGTATACCGTTGTATACTTCTCCACTCCTTTTCGGACAAAACAGTTGAAGAAGATATTCAAGGTGAAATTAATTAACTGTAATCGGCTTGGGTGTTTCGGTGTGCCCAAGATCTTCTCCAACCCCGAAACAACCATAATCTGCTTGCAGACGGTTTTTTCTCCAAGGGTCACTTGGACGCCCGGGCTTAAACGAGTGTTAAGTCATCGCGAACGCAAAAGAGCGGTATGGCCGAGTAGAAAACAGGGCGAGACGTGCATGTCGTGTATATGTCTCGTCCCATTCTCCTTTAGGCTAAATCGTCTCTCCTCATAATCCCTCTCAAATGTCAAAGGAAAACAGACTGCCTGCAGTCTAAAACAACCAAGGCTGGAGACCGAGCTTATCCTATTCTTATCGTTCCCACTAACTGAGCTTTTCTTCGGGCCAGAATAAAGTGACTGTGATAAGGAGGTGGCCGTATTAACAAAGTGGCGTTAAAAGTAAATTAACCACAAAACTAACAGTTGTAAAAGTAACCTGCGATCAGACGTCCTTTCCTTCCCGCCGCGAAAAAAAGGACGCCTGATCGCAGGTTAGTGTAAAAGTGGCTATTTTCCCATAACTTCTCCGGATATGGCAAAACGATCTTGCGGAACCAGCTAGCTAAAGGAATGTTTTACGTAAGATATATCGGATATACAATCACTGACATTGAAAATCCCGTCATTTCGAGATTCTTCATTGCAATGAGCGAATTTGGGTCAGGGATTCAGGACTCTCGATTCCAGCCTTTAAAAATAAGAACACTCCACGGGCAAGCACCAAAGGAACAATTTGATGTCTTCAAGGAATGAAAATGGGCTCCAAGAGCGAAAGCAAATCTTCACGTCGTTAGGAGTGCGGAGCCCCTCAAGCTCGTTACCATGGTTGTTTTCTTAAAAACAAACAAGGGACCGGCCCTGACATATGAATCAGGCCTGAAGCTCGCTTTTTTTTTAGAGGGATGTTTCTCAAGTCACGACAATGACACTTATTTGTATAGCATGGGGAGATTTAATCAATATTGAAACATTGATGTAGAAACACATAAGACCCATTTTCAGGGCCAACTCACGCACATCACAACACACAAAACAAATACACATGTAAGCGGTAAAACTACAATGCGATAACGCTACTACATGATTCTGAGTTCATTATCACAGTTCAGTCACACTGGATCTCCTCCTCCATTCAGAAGCCCCGGCGGAAGGAACGTGGTCATGGAGGGACTAACCAGCCCATCCCCAGATCCTGACTGAGGTTCCACGTCACGCGGGACCCCAGCTGGAAAGGACCACATGCTGGGGACCTGGGAAAAATTTCCTGCATGCACTGGCTGCTGCGAGGGGCCTGAGCCCCACAAGTATGACGGGACCGGGGTGGCTCCCGGAGAACTACCCCAAGGCATGCCGGGAGTTCCAGTATTAGGCTTGGTACCAGGCTGCTCGCTGCTTTGCGAGCCGGTTCCCCACTGAGGAGTGGTTGGGTTCATTTTGGACTGTTCGCCGGGAGGGAGGCCCTGTGAGGGCAACGCCCCTACGGCAGCACCCCACTGCATTCCAGGAGATGGGTTATTGATTTTAGGGACATGCTGCTCAGTGGTTGTTACTGGTGGTTGGTTCTTTGCAGTCGGTACTTTAGCTGCAGGTTGAATACTGTCACTGGCTGCAGCGGATCCAAGGACATTTTGGAAAGACCATTGATTTCCGTAAGTGTTGCTAGGAAATGGGTTGGCGCTCCAGTCCATGGTTTGCTCAAAAAAACTGCCGATGTCACTGTCTGTGGCGAAGTCTGCCACTACCTGCGTCCCACCAAGCATCAAGCCATTGAGTGCTGCCCTCGCCTTGGCAGCTTCCTCCATGCTACCGTAACGTATCAAGCTGTTGCCATGACGGAGATTAAGCTGAAAGGTCAGTAGTGGTCCATGCCTCTCACACAGGGGGCGGAGAGTTTTCGGGTCCATCTAAAAATAAGACAAACTGATCAGACGCTACACCCGAGAGACGGTTATACATCAAGACAATATTCTTTATATTGACAATACAGACATTTTTAGGAGAACTATGGAAACTGACTGCTCCTTAGCAAAATGAAACAGGCTTCTCCCTTAGCCCGTTCAAGAGAAATGTTTGAGATTGGACGAAAAAAATTCCATGGTGAATTTTTTGCGCGCAAGTAACAACCAAAATGAGACACGCATCGTATGAAGAACGGCAATGAATTGTGAGCGAAGATGGACGCTCCCTCGAGGCTGATTCTCTATCAAGCTACAAGACGCTACACTACAAGCGCTTAAAGAACGAAGTATACATGCATATCTGGCTCGTTTGTTGTGGCAGTATCTCGCTCAAACTTACAGAACGAGGTCTTCTACCTTTCAGCGTGAGCGACAATATGACCCCTTTAGGGCGAAAGAAATTATCAATCTAGGAATACTGCCACAAGAAACAAGCCAGATATGCATATAGTACACTGTCTCGGTACACTGCAAGTCGTATTATAAAACTTACCCTTGGTGACAAATTGCGGAGAACCAACCACGTTGACATCGAATTGACCGTGTTCCTGGATGGTGCGACACCGCTGGCTGCGGATACAGCAGGAACAGAGGCCCCAGGGAGAGTCCCTGGTAGCTTTTCTTCAGCACTAGGGATGGGTTGATTTGTAGACCAAATAATTCCCGAATTCTGCAAGTTAGATGGCTCAGAAGCACTGACACTTCCGCTCCGAACAATCTCACTGGTTGCCATTGACAATGCAGATCCTGAGGATGATAATGTAGGGGCAGGACCCCCCACAGCAGCCCAAGGCTGAGGATTAGGTGTCAAGGGACTAAAAGGCTGTGGGCTTGCATCTCGTGGACTCCACGGCGCAGGATTGTTAGCAAAACCAAAACGACTGAACTGAAATTCAGGCTGAGTTTTGTCGCCAGCCAGGCTGGAGCCGTCTATTAAGCTCTTCAACCAAGCTGGAGGTTCATCATCAAACAAGGGGGACTCGGGCAGGGACTTTTCAGATCCCAGACCCGGGGGAGGTCTTAACAGTGATGCAGCACTGGAAGCCAGTTTGTTTGTTCCTTGAGGAAGTTGGGGTGGAGCTTTACTTTCCGTCGATTGCCAATGAGTTGAGCTCCGTCCAAAATCAATCGCACTTGATTCGAATGTACTGTTATTGATCGACAGTCCAGAGAAGCCGGAATTAGTAGTAGTGGCGCTGACAGCGTCATCCGCCACTTTTCCAGTGTTCACAGGAGGTACACTGCTAGGTGCACTAACAGGTTGGTTGCCCGGATTCGGCCAACTATCTGTTTGAGAATCGCTACTACTGGATGACGTGCGACTTGAAACTTCCACAGTACTAGGAGAAACGACGTCCCTTCCATCGTCCCGTTTCTCGTTTCTTGGAGCGGGACGCCACGGGACACCTGGTTTAAACTCAGGTGGGTCCGCAGATAGCTTGGGACCTGCGTCCACACCCCACCTGCTCGAGACTGGATCCGGAATCCTAGTACGCGGAGAGACATTGTTGCTGTTGGGAGCTGACGGGTCGGATACTTCATTAGTCAAAATGGAAGGAGCTGACACAACACTAGCAAGCACAGAAGACGTGGACTGTGAAGACGTTGAAACTATTTGAGGATTAGAGTCCACTGGGGTAGGTATGCTACTAGTGACTGAAGGCTGAGTGACAGCTGAAGGATCCTGTAATAACGGCTGTTTCCATTGTGTTAATCGAGATTGCGGGACGGGAGAAGGTTGTTTGGTTGGTTCTTCCGTTGTCGCTGGTGGAACGTTAGAAGGTTCATTTGGCTGAGATTTAACAATGTCTGTTGTCTTATTCTGTGCAGGCTCACTCGTTGGTTTCTCACTCGTTGCAGGTTTATTACCTTTTTGTTGTGCAGTAGGAGACGGCTGTTGCTGCTGTTGTTGCTGGATTAATGATTGCTGCTGTTGTTGCTGCACTGCAGTAAACGGCAGAGCAGGATGTCTCCCTGCCAGACCTGGCTGCTGCTGTAAAACTTGTTGCTGCATCTGAGCGATCATGAGCGCGATCTGCTGTTGCTGTTGATACAGCTGTTGTTGAGGAACTACTTGTTGTTTCTGTCCCATGTGTTGCTGGGCAACAGACTGTGCAGCCAGACGCTGCTGAACGAGCTGAAGCTGAGCGATCTGCTGTAACATGGCAAACTGTTGAGGAGTGAAGGGAGGCTGAAGTAGTCCTCCCTGAGCCATCCGTAACTGCTGAAGATGAAACTGCTGAACCAGCTGAGGGTGAAGTAAGGGATGTGCCAGAGGAGGTCTCAAGGGTGCCTGTACCCCAGGGCCTGGAGCAGGAGGTATTAAAGGCGGACCTGTTCTTTTACCGTTTCCTGGCAACTGAGCTTGTCCATTAGAGGGCTTTGAAGGCCCAGCTACAGACAAAGGTGGTTTTTCACTTTTTGTTGTGGGTGCATTTGGTTTCGAGTTAGAGCCCTGTTGTGTTTCATCCGTTTTAGCTGCATATTGAGTTTCTAAGGTCTTATTCTGTTGCTCATTATCTTCTTTAGAAAGAGTATCGCTGGTTTGCGTCATTGACTTAGAAACTACGAGTTCAGTTTGTCCTTGTTTGGGATCAGGTTTTGACGGAAGAGTGTTTTGTTCAGCTTGTTGTTGTTGTTGCTGTTGTTGAAGCTTTCTTCGTTGTTTCCTGTTCAGTTTACTCTGGCTTTGCAGCTGCTGCTGTTGTTGGATCCTCGCTGCTTCCGCTGGGTCAGGTTCCTGTAGTTTTCCTCCTGGAACAGGTA
>JAHPZR010022706.1:15000-18601 GCA_019787425.1 Platygyra sinensis | reverse complement strand
AATCGAGAGCCGAGGACTTTTCCTGCTTTTTCTGTTCCCAACTGAACTTCTTTCTCCACAGGTCTGGTGTTTGCTGTATATTTTGACGGCTGCCTTAGGTCTCAAAAATATCCACATCAAAGAAAGTGCGTTTTTGACAGGACTCTCGGCGTGAGACGCAAGAGATCAGACAAAAAGATGAAATTTCAGAACGACTTTTGCTTTTATGTAAATTGTATTTTTTTTATATTAATTATTCACTACTTTCCGTTGCCGCCCTCTATGGCATAAGCCTTCAGATCATCGAGTAATGCAATATAAAGTACATGATATCTCTTTGTCGTGCTATTCCGTTAGACGGAGAGGGAATCCAGAAAATGCAATTTTTGTCTGTAGTCTCTACGAACGTAGCTTGACCCTCTCAGTTAAGGACGTTCGCGCCAAAAATTTTCCAGTCGATAGAATTTTTTAATATTTTTACTGCAGGCAGATAATGAGCTAGTTACTTGTGCCAGAAATGCAAAAAAAAATTGGGGGTCACCGTCTTCGTTTCGAGATAAAGCGTGTGGTAAACTATACTGATTTTGAAAAATTGTCCCATATAATTGAGCACTGTCAACAGGGGTTTATAGTTTAAAATATCGAAGATAGGTCAACGGAGGCAAACGATCTTAGTCATATTTTGTTAAAGTGGGTCTGTTGCGTAAATTATTCCAAATGTTACTAACGTTTTCACAAAATTTAACCCTTTAAGAGGCATTTGAAAGCGCCGCACAGATGCACGAAGAGCTAATAAGAACGGAATTCGATGGTGCATTTTCCCAAAAATTCAAACTTCTAGTCGATAGATTTTCTTCATTTTTTCCCTAAACGTACAAAATCAGTAGAGAAAATGATCCATCGAAAGAAAAATTGGGGTCACCGTACGTCCAAGATCGTTAAATCCAGGCAAAGCTCTAGCAATGGCCATTTGCCCTATCATTTGTTTACTTTATGACTTAGCGCGCACGCTCATGCATGACGTGGCATGTGAATTTGCGTGCGCAGTAAGGATGCGCAGAAACAATTAGCGCGAACGTCCTTAAAACAAAAACGAGCAGATCAGTGGCACTGATCTACTCGTTTTTGTTTTAGAATACTGCTTGTCGAATTCAACTTAAGCATGACAAGTTTCGGATCGGGTTATGCTGAGGACACATACTTGCAGTTGAAGGACGGATAAAACATCTTATTATTCAACAAATTGTAACAATATCCAAATATGGTCATGATGCTCTCGATATCTGTCATCCGTAGGTGACAGATATCCGGCGATATACGTAGCTTCGTACGTGGGAAGAAAAAGTGAAGTGAAAAAATGTCGACAGAAAGGTTTAAAAATGTTACGAGCTTGGAAATCAATTTTGTTATCAATTTGTTGAATAATAAAACAATTATCCTGCTCAATCTCGCGTAATATCGTCTGATTTTAGCCGACTCGGCCTACGGCCTCGTCGGCTAAGTATCAGACGATATTCCGCGCGATTTCGCAGGATAATTGTTAATTGTATCCACACAAGCGTTTAATCGAAGTTTGTGACTCTATTCTATACGAAAAAGCCAAGAATTTCACGAGAATCGATTATAAACTCAATAAACTGACCAGCTGGTAGGCGGCTTATTGAATTGTTGAATGAATTTTCAAAATTAATATTCATTCAGTATTATAGCCAGACATTTGTCGGAATGATCGTGAGCAAACATTGCATCTAATTTGAAAATAAAAGCTATTAAGTACGACAAGTTTGGGTGGTATAAGTAAATTAAGTGGGCGGTTGATCTCTTGCTCGCTCGCTCGATCAATCAAGCTATCATTCCGATATATAATTGTATAACATGATAAAACTCTTACCAAAAGAAACAACCCTAATAAGAATATACATAGTCCTGTTTAAAATTATTTTTGTAAGCTTTTCCCATACAGCAGCCTATAAAACGTGGATTGTTCCATGATTACCTTCCAAACAATAGCCTATCAATTAAGGAAAATTGACGTACAACGCCACAATTATCTGTGTACACAATATCTGTCATACGCAATAATCCCTCTAGGTACCAATAAATATCCCAAAAACGTAAGCTTGTATATTTGTTTAATATGAACAAGAGCCTTTGATGACCATTAACTAACGTTAATTCAGTCTTAACGAAAGGCACTTATCAGGTAAAGTGATCTGCATTCGGCATTACATGTCTCGATGGATGACACAAGGATGTTTGTTTATGGCATTTGACCCCATCCGTCTCCTGCCCCCATTTTTTCTTTTTCTTCAGCTGCTATCAGCTTATTTCGCTTCTGTCGTGTTTTTGGGTATGTTTATATTTTTCCTCATTTCCTGTTTGCTGCGATTATTTTATTGCTTGAAGTTCCCTCGTATTTTATCTCATGGAATATTCAGGTAAGCATGATATTTCTTTACTGACATTACAAGCAAATGTGAAGTATACGGAAAATCTTCTGTGGTTTGAATTAAATAGTAGAAACGTAAGTGGAAGTCTAGGAAAGCAAGAAATATTATGAGGACAAGAAGTAGTAAGCGACTGTTTCAACAATTTTTCCGTGTTCTCCCAAACTTGGACGAGTTATAGAAACACAGCATTTATAGTTCGTGTTCTCTTTTAGCATTTCTTAGGTATCTTTCTTACCCGATTATAGAATTACAGTCACCTTGAGCGCATCATTTATCTGTGTCGCAATTCTCTGTAAAGCGAAACATGGCAACGGAAAAATTGAATAGAAAAGTTTTTAATATCAAAGGCACGAAACCTTTGTAATTTGAAGATTTTAAAGGGATACTGTCAGCCGGCTGATTATTGAAAGATGTATTTTCTAATTTTCCGCTGCAAATGCCACCAAATATACCAATAAATTGGACGAAAGTCAGAGATTTTAGAGAGCAAAACAGAAAGAGAATTTTAGGGAAGAAGCTGCCTTAAAAGCCGGATGGAGGTGAATTTCGGTTGACTCTGTGACAGGATATCAAGAGATCGAAATTGTCATTCCACTGAAAGGTTGATTCTCTTAGTCCTTGTTTTAACTCTTTATAAGAGAAAATATCACTCGTGCCCATGATTTGAAGATTTGAAACAAGTAACCTTGAAAAATAATAATTGAATTAACGAAAGATTGCTATATGATGCAATTAGGAACAGTCCCAACATTATCCACTTTTAAAGGACACCAAGAGTATTTTCTTAACTTTAACTTTGTACATGCAGAACAGCTAACGTTTTTAGATTCTTAACTCTTAGCTTTTTTGGTGTGCAGGACCCCTCTCTTAACTCTAAGCTTTTCTGGTGTGCAGGACCCCTCTGAAAACCGCATATGTGACGTGGGTTCCCTGATAAAATTGTTATATTCTAGGCGCGCTGTTTTGATCTTACCTAACAACTCACACCGTTACCGCCTCCCCCTCTCCAAGAATCTTTGACAGGCGTTCTTCCAGTTAATTTGATCCAAACGAGAAAACATGAAAACAACTTGCGCGGTCGCGAAAGTGTTTGTCTGATCTGTCCTCTCCCAACACGACCGCAGCACCAGATGGCCAACACCAATTCGAGATTCTTTGATGAATGACCTTGT
>JAHPZR010022706.1:2500-10000 GCA_019787425.1 Platygyra sinensis | reverse complement strand
AAAAATTGTCCCATATAATTGAGCACTGTCAACAGGAGTTTATAGTTAAAAATATCGAAGATAGGTCAACGGAGGCAAACGATCTTAGTCATATTTTGTTAAAGTGGTTCTGTTGCGTAAATTATTCCAAATGTTACTAACGTTTTCACAAAATTTAACCCTTTAAGAGGCATTTGAAAGCGCCGCACAGATGCACGAAGAGCTAATAAGAACGGAATTCGATGGTGCATTTTCCCAAAAATTCAAACTTCTAGTCGATAGATTTTCTTCATTTTTTCCCTAAACGTACAAAATCAGTAGAGAAAATGATCCATCGAAAGAAAAATTGGGGTCACCGTACGTCCAAGATCGTTAAATCCAGGCAAAGCTCTAGCAATGGCCATTTGCCCTATCATTTGTTTACTTTATGACTTAGCGCGCACGCTCATGCATGACGTGGCATGTGAATTTGCGTGCGCAGTAAGGATGCGCAGAAACAATTAGCGCGAACGTCCTTAAAACAAAAACGAGCAGATCAGTGGCACTGATCTACTCGTTTTTGTTTTAGAATACTGCTTGTCGAATTCAACTTAAGCATGACAAGTTTCGGATCGAGTTATGCTGAGAACACATACTTGCAGTTGAAGGACGGATAAAACATCTTGTATCCACACAAGCGTTTAATCGAAGTTTGAACTCTATACGAAAAAGCCAAGAATTTCACGAAAATCGATTGTAAACTCAATAAACTGACCAGCTTGTAGGCGGCTTATTGAATTGTTGAATGAATTTTCAAAATTAATATTCATTCAGTATTATAGCCAGACATTTGTCGAAATGATCGTGAGCAAACATGGCATCTAATTTGAAAATAAAAGCTATTAACTACGACAAGTTTGGGTGGTATAAGTAAATTAAGTGGGCGGTTGATCTCTTGCTCGCTCGCTCGATCAATCAACCTATCATTCCGATATATAATTGTATAACATGATAAAACTCTTACCAAAAGAAACAACTCTAATAAGAATATACATAGTCCTGTTTAAAATTATTTTTGTAAGCTTTTCCCGTACAGTAGCCTATAAAACGTGGATTGTTTCATGATTACCTTCCAAACAATAGCCTATCAATTAAGGAAAATTGACGTACAACGCCACAATTATCTGTGTACACAATATCTGTCATACGCAATAATCCCTCTAGGTACCAATAAATATCCCAAAACTAAGCCTTCAGGTCCTTTAAGATGCTTGTATATTTGTTTAATATGAACAAGAGCCTTTGATGACCATTAATTAACGTTAATTCAGTCTTAACGAAAGGCACTTATCAGGTAAAGTGATCTGCATTCGGCATTACATGTCTCGATGGATGACACAAGGATGTTTGTTTATGGCATTTGACCCCGTCCCTCTCCTCCCCCCATTTTTTCTTTTTCTTCAGCTGCTATCAGCTTATTTCGCTTCTGTCGTGTTTTTGGGTATGTTTATATTTTTCCTCTTTATTTTTCTTGTTTGCTGCGATTATTTTATTGCATGAAGTTCCCTCGTATTTTATCTCATGGAATATTCAGGTAAGCATGATATTTCTTTACTGACATTACAAGCAAATGCTGAAGTATACAGAAAATCTTCTGTGGTTTAAATTAAATTGTAGAAACGTAAGTGGAAGTCTAGGAAAGCAAGAAATATTATGAGTACAAGAAGTAGTAAGCGACTATTTCAACAATTTTTTCGTGTTCTCCCAAACTTGGACGAGTTATAGAAACACAGCATTTATAGTTCGTGTTCTCTTTTAGCATTTCTTAGGTATCGTTCTTACCCGATCATAGAATTTACAGTCACCTTGAGCGCATCATTTATCTGTGTCGCAATTCTCTGTAAAGCGAAACATGGCAACGGAAAAAAGGCACGAAACCTTTGTAATTTCAAGGTTTTAAAGGGATACTGTCAGCCGGCTGATTATGGAAAGATGTATTTTCTAATTTTCCACTGCAAACGCCACCAAATATACTAATAAATTGGACGAAGGTCAGAGATTGTAGAGAGTAAAACAGAACAAGAATTTTAGGGAAGAAGCTGCCTAAGGTGGCTCAAAACAGTTTCCAGCACTATCCAAGACGTAGATTTTGTTGGACAAGACCAAAGTAAATAAGTTAACCCATAAACCTCTTGATCTCATCTGGGGTGACATCTTGCCAGCTGCCTTCTGACTAGGCATAGGTCTGATGAGTGCCTTGAAATATATGCTCATTAGCGTAACTATTATCATGTTGGAATCACAACAATGATTTCCACTGTTTAAATCACGTCTGGAATCATTATCATAGTATATAGTAAAGATTATTGTTGGCCTGTTAAAATCATGGCTGGAATCAAACAACATGGTTTATTATATAGACACAAGAGTTGGGCCCCCACGCGGTCGCACGCTAATAAATGTAGCAGAGCGGTACGGAGAACCCATCACAATAGGGAAGTTTGTTACAGATGCGATAAAGACAGTTATAGTACCAGCATTCTGATAGATATACGGCCGTCTACCCGCCACTAATATAAAGAGGAGATGCAGGGAGAAATGTACAGTGACGAACTCACGGGTTAATGGACAAGGAGAGGCAAAAGACGAGAGCCAAAGAGATCCCACCTAGATTGCAGAGGTCAACACAACTTGAATTCCTGACGGAAATGAGAGAAAATGAGCGAGAGAAGGACAACGCAGAGTAACCTAACAGAAAACGAGCGAAAGGAAGCTAATAAAATGTAGTGAGGTTTGGTTCATTATAACGAATACAAGCTGGGTAGCGCACCCGGGGGAGGGCATGATGAAAACTACAGAGAACGAACCTGGCTTATTAAACGACAGGAATTGTGACGACGGAAATAGTGACAAAATATGGGAACGCAAAATACTGAGACACTAACTCACTTGAAAGGAAAAAAAAAACCAAAGACGCGAAATTCAGACGGTGGATGCACAACATTAAAGATACTGGATAACACTCCGAAATAGGCATCATTAAAACCTATAGAGAACTCTCCTAAATTACAGAAGGCAACGCAACTGCCCACAAAACGCATGTAGAAACACAAAGTGCGGAGAAAGAGCCTACAAAATAATGTAAGGAAAAGTACACTAAAAAGGAACACGACAAAAGGCAAGGCCGCGGATGAAGCAGATCCCGATTTATAACATAGCTATATGCTAGCGCGCGCTCTGATTGGCTGATTTTTTATGAAAAAGAAATGGATGGTTGATAGAGATGGTTGAGGCTGACGTCATTGTCGGCGAAATTTCTTGCCAGCGATAGTTTTTTTCTCGCAACTTTTTTGGAGTAAAACTTAACTTTAGCTGTTACTAATGGCTAGTATTATCCAACATTTGAGTTAGGGTTTCTCGATGACTTTGACGATTTAGAAAACGTGTCTGAAATGGTTGCAGAAACATCGGAAGCGTCCAAAGATCAACAAAGCGAAAGTGCTACTGGTGAAAACAACACGTGCACGTACACGTGTAGCGAAAAGTGCTGCCAGTGAAAACAACACGTGCACGTGCACGTGCACGTGCACGTGCAGAATTTGCAATTTGATCAGTGGAGATAAAGCGACTTTTCAGCGTGTAAAATGTCTTGCTATGTTGTAAAAGCAATGGACAATGTCTAGTGTGCGTCCATCCAATTCGGGATGCACTTGGATAGTTGGGAGAGCACTTAGGTAGCTAGAGATGCTCTCGGCTGTGCCTAGAGCATCTCTTACGCTACCTTCGTGCTCTCCCAACTATCTGCGTGCATCCCGAATTGGATGGACGCACGCTAGACATTGTCCATTCCTTAAATAGACAGGTGCAAATTTATTTTCCTTGTATGTAGAAACTAGATCCTACATTAGCTAGGTATTAATTAAATGAGGGTAGTTTTTGAAGCTAGCCGATTAAGAACGCCACTGACAGACTTAGAGCGAAAACGTAGGCCTTGTCTTTACCTATGTAAATGTTTTCAACAAATGACAGCAGCTGGAAATGTTCCCCACAGTGTTTTCGTGCGTGGCAGTTCCTCCCCTTCGGACGCCTGCCACGCAGGCTAACCGGCACAGAGACATGTGCACTTTAAAATCCATCAAAAAATCCCGTTTTTAAAACGGAATTAAATAAGTTTCATTATTGCATAAGTTATAATAACAAAGAAAAGTCTAGTACAGTCGGTCAATTTGAATTCACTTCCGCTGTGGGTTAAAAAAAAAACAGTTCACTTATAATTGCGTTCACTTATGTTCCAGACACTCTCAGCCCACGTATTCTGCAAACTTAGTAACTTGTCGGTTTTCTTACGTGGTCGATTCGTAATACAAACTGAACTCTATATAAAAAGACCTGAACTAAACAAACTCTACATGAAGTACAACACAATTATGTACATGGGATTAAAACACTTTACCTCCACTTCAACGTTCATGTTAAGTTCAGCTGCTTAAAACGCCTGGGGTAAGTAAGATCCAGTTTGAATTACAAGGCGAGTATCGAGTTTTGGTGATTTCTCCAGCGACGATTTAGGCCTCACGTATAAAGAATTTTTCTATCCTATGGCCCGCACTACTTGATAATTGACCTAATGAGTTGATCGCTTGGCTTACTTTAAAACACGTAGGAGTCTCGATTTTAGTTCTAATAGTACCACTTCTTAACAACACTTAGCGATCGATAATTCAGTCTACGGATGAACAAAGCTCACTACAGCTTTCAGTTTAGCATTGAATAAATTGAATACTTTTCCTTTTTTTAAAAGGCGCTCAACATTTTTTACAAGCCATTTCATGACTTTTTCGACGCTGTTTTTGTTTTCTTTATATTTGAAAGCAGCATTGTGAGATGTTTACTATTATTATTTTGTTCTGTCAGTTTTACCTTCTAATTCGCAGTTTGGCGTTTTTCTCAAATTTGTTCTCGCACTTTAAGTTAAGGAACCGGAATAAAACACGAACGACATGTGTTTAACCTCATGCACGCCGCCTAATATATTTTTCTTTGCCTTGTCTGATTTTTGAACTTGGAATTAGAGATTTCCATAATTTTCACTTCTCAACAAACACAACTTTGCCGATGTTTCTGTCGAGCTTTTTTCATTTCCTGCTTTTACCAACAAGATCCTCCTTTCCCCCGTGTATTTTCAGTTAACCATAGTTTCGCGTGACTTTCCCAAAATGAGCGAAACATTTTTTAAAGCGATCCTTTTAATGTTTAATAATTTGTAGCACGACATGCTGACTGATTAAGAAGGAGCAAGGAGCACACGTATCTCACCATTCAAATTGACCAACAAGGGAAAATGAACTGATGAAAAAAGCTGAATAAATTACCAGACACACGCGTACATAAATAAATCCGAGACGTGTTACACACGTCAAAATCGACAAATACGGAAATAAAATTAATGAACAGACTTAAACATGGCCTTTTAGTTAATTACCTTAATACATCACTGACAGACTTAACTACCTAAATACATCTCAGATGTCATTTTCTTAAAAGACATTTAAATCCAGCTAATAGCAGTCGTTTTAGTGAAATACGCCCCCACTAATTCAGAATTAATGTATTTTGACATGCCAAGAAGACTGACTGTCACCGCGGGCCGCAATAAACGTGCCCGGCAAACGAGGTTTTACTTCCTCAATGTTAATTTTTTCGTTTATTCGTCAAGGCAGTATTTGTTCAGTAAATTTCTTTCCAAGAAAATAAAATAACCCGCCTGAATCGATTGGTTAATTTGCACATTAGTGACCATTAGTGCGTCAAGAAAGCAAATTTGGGAAACAATGTTTATGTAACAGTGTTTCTTCATTTGTAGTAGGACTAGTAGTCTTAAGACATTCCTCGTGGTGATAAAAACACCTTATTTATATTAACCTACAGATATTTACAAACGCTCTTGTTTATTCAGACTATTTTCCTGCGTCACAAATTACCCTACTTTGTTTCTCGTGACAATCTAGTTAGTTCTGACGAAGGCAAAACAAGACACCGGCGTCTTACGCATGCAAATTCGTATACGCCAGTGGCAAACAAGCAAATATTGTACCGTCAAAACTGTCTCTCTTTACAATCAGGTGATGGCATAACAACAACTGGCGCGGGTGTTTAATCGCAATTACCCACTACAACTTAAGTCGTGTAAAGAAAATACATACGCTGTAGCTCACCGAGTCATTCATTGGATTGAGGTAGAACATAATCGGCGGAGTTTGCGGAGTTAAGTGAGTGAGAAGTTCCACATACAGCCTTGGACTTAAATGTCTTTAAATTAATTCCTCCCACGGTCTAAGGACGCCACAGCAGTGTTTCGAATCGAGTCGAACGTTGCGAATATCGTGTTATTTTCCCTCAGGTTGTGTTCACACTTGGTGCCCGAAGACGGTGCCCGAGAACGATTATTGACGGGCACTAATGTGAACACACCGTTTTTTCAAGTGCCCACGCCAGAATTCGGGCACGGTGCCCGTGCCCGAGTACAAGGTCTCGACCTTGTACTCGGGCACTGAACTGGGCACTAATTCCCTGTGTGCACACGTTTTTTGTTAGTTCCCTTGAACTTTACCACAAACCACTGTTTTGCGTACCCACAATTCCTTGGTATGCTTACATCAAAATGGCGTCCGATGGAGCAAAATGTGAACATATCATGTTATCGGGTACCCAGTGTCTGAACACAACACCATTTTGTGCCGGTGCCCGCGCACTAGTGCTCGGGCACCAAGTGTGAACACAGCCTATTAGACTTGGAAGAAGAGCTTTGACGTACAGAGTATCTGGATGGAGGTGCTGGATTCTCGGTCAGTTACAAAAATATATGTAACAATGCGAATGTAGATTAATTTAAGTCTGATCTGATTACAGCTTACTTGGTTTAATTTTTACAGTTTTTTGTTCTTGCAACATTCCCATATTTTTTTTTAAAACCCGATTTTCGTGATTTGCTGCCATTTAAATCCAAGATGGCACCCTTTTCAAATTCTGTCCTCAAAGTTGAAACCTGACTGCTTTAAAATTTACTTTCTTGAGCAAAGCAAATCGGTATAATCAGTTATTATGTAAGTTTTTGCTTATCTTTTCCATGTAAACGCCTAATTATCTAAAATCTTAAATTTCTTATCATTTAATTACAGGCATTCTATGATGGCTAAGAGGTGCTGGCAGGAAAGGAGGACTGATTATCTTTGGTTGTTACTTGTCAGTTCATGTTGTTTATCGATTTTGCCATCCGTTACTCGCCAGTATTGCAATACTCAAACATGTGAGTGTTCCGTGGTTATTCTTAGCACTTGCATAACCAACTTATTAAGTCATGTATATGTACTTATTGACTGAGTGGGAGGGCCAGACGGGTCAAGGTGGCTAGGTATTGGCCCAGATCTTTTCTTTCAAATTGCCCGCACAGGTAGTCAATCACACCGCAGTATTCGGGCCACCCTACCCTCTCACGGAGCTCTTAGTGTTTTAAGTGGCTGTCCCGCTAACAGCGGTCCGGTC
>JAHPZR010022705.1:2500-17291 GCA_019787425.1 Platygyra sinensis | reverse complement strand
TATTTTGACGGCTGCCTTAGGTCTCAAAAATATCCACATCAAAGAAAGTGCGTTTTTGACAGGACTCTCGGCGTGAGACGCAAGAGATCAGACAAAAAGATGAAATTTCAGAACGACTTTTGCTTTTATGTAAATTGTATTTTTTTTATATTAATTATTCACTACTTTCCGTTGCCGCCCTCTATGGCATAAGCCTTCAGATCATCGAGTAATGCAATATAAAGTACATGATATCTCTTTGTCGTGCTATTCCGTTAGACGGAGAGGGAATCCAGAAAATGCAATTTTTATCTGTAGTCTCTACGAACGTAGCTTGACCCTCTCAGTTAAGGACGTTCGCGCCAAAAATTTTCCAGTCGATAGAATTTTTTAATATTTTTACTGCAGGCAGATAATGAGCTAGTTACTTGTGCCAGAAATGCAAAAAAAAATTGGGGGTCACCGTCTTCGTTTCCGAGATAAAGCGTGTGGTAAACTATACTGATTTTGAAAAATTGTCCCATATAATTGAGCACTGTCAACAGGGGTTTATAGTTTAAAATATCGAAGATAGGTCAACGGAGGCAAACGATCTTAGTCATATTTTGTTAAAGTGGGTCTGTTGCGTAAATTATTCCAAATGTTACTAACGTTTTCACAAAATTTAACCCTTTAAGAGGCATTTGAAAGCGCCGCACAGATGCACGAAGAGCTAATAAGAACGGAATTCGATGGTGCATTTTCCCAAAAATTCAAACTTCTAGTCGATAGATTTTCTTCATTTTTTCCCTAAACGTACAAAATCAGTAGAGAAAATGATCCATCGAAAGAAAAATTGGGGTCACCGTACGTCCAAGATCGTTAAATCCAGGCAAAGCTCTAGCAATGGCCATTTGCCCTATCATTTGTTTACTTTATGACTTAGCGCGCACGCTCATGCATGACGTGGCATGTGAATTTGCGTGCGCAGTAAGGATGCGCAGAAACAATTAGCGCGAACGTCCTTAAAACAAAAACGAGCAGATCAGTGGCACTGATCTACTCGTTTTTGTTTTAGAATACTGCTTGTCGAATTCAACTTAAGCATGACAAGTTTCGGATCGGGTTATGCTGAGGACACATACTTGCAGTTGAAGGACGGATAAAACATCTTATTATTCAACAAATTGTAACAATATCCAAATATGGTCATGATGCTCTCGATATCTGTCATCCGTAGGTGACAGATATCCGGCGATATACGTAGCTTCGTACGTGGGAAGAAAAAGTGAAGTGAAAAAATGTCGACAGAAAGGTTTAAAAATGTTACGAGCTTGGAAATCAATTTTGTTATCAATTTGTTGAATAATAAAACAATTATCCTGCTCAATCTCGCGTAATATCGTCTGATTTTAGCCGACTCGGCCTACGGCCTCGTCGGCTAAGTATCAGACGATATTCCGCGCGATTTCGCAGGATAATTGTTAATTGTATCCACACAAGCGTTTAATCGAAGTTTGTGACTCTATTCTATACGAAAAAGCCAAGAATTTCACGAGAATCGATTATAAACTCAATAAACTGACCAGCTGGTAGGCGGCTTATTGAATTGTTGAATGAATTTTCAAAATTAATATTCATTCAGTATTATAGCCAGACATTTGTCGGAATGATCGTGAGCAAACATTGCATCTAATTTGAAAATAAAAGCTATTAACTACGACAAGTTTGGGTGGTATAAGTAAATTAAGTGGGCGGTTGATCTCTTGCTCGCTCGCTCGATCAATCAACCTATCATTCCGATATATAATTGTATAACATGATAAAACTCTTACCAAAAGAAACAACCCTAATAAGAATATACATAGTCCTGTTTAAAATTATTTTTGTAAGCTTTTCCCATACAGCAGCCTATAAAACGTGGATTGTTCCATGATTACCTTCCAAACAATAGCCTATCAATTAAGGAAAATTGACGTACAACGCCACAATTATCTGTGTACACAATATCTGTCATACGCAATAATCCCTCTAGGTACCAATAAATATCCCAAAACTAAGCTTGTATATTTGTTTAATATGAACAAGAGCCTTTGATGACCATTAACTAACGTTAATTCAGTCTTAACGAAAGGCACTTATCAGGTAAAGTGATCTGCATTCGGCATTACATGTCTCGATGGATGACACAAGGATGTTTGTTTATGGCATTTGACCCCATCCGTCTCCTGCCCCCATTTTTTCTTTTTCTTCAGCTGCTATCAGCTTATTTCGCTTCTGTCGTGTTTTTGGGTATGTTTATATTTTTCCTCTTTCCTGTTTGCTGCGATTATTTTATTGCTTGAAGTTCCCTCGTATTTTATCTCATGGAATATTCAGGTAAGCATGATATTTCTTTACTGACATTTCAAGCAAATGTTGAAGTATACAGAAAATCTTCTGTGGTTTGAATTAAATAGTAGAAACGTAAGTGGAAGTCTAGGAAAGCAAGAAATATTATGAGGACAAGAAGTAGTAAGCGACTGTTTCAACAATTTTTCCGTGTTCTCCCAAACTTGGACGAGTTATAGAAACACAGCATTTATAGTTCGTGTTCTCTTTTAGCATTTCTTAGGTATCTTTCTTACCCGATTATAGAATTTACAGTCACCTTGAGCGCATCATTTATCTGTGTCGCAATTCTCTGTAAAGCGAAACATGGCAACGGAAAAATTGAATAGAAAAGTTTTTAATATCAAAGGCACGAAACCTTTGTAATTTGAAGATTTTAAAGGGATACTGTCAGCCGGCTGATTATTGAAAGATGTATTTTCTAATTTTCCGCTGCAAATGCCACCAAATATACCAATAAATTGGACGAAAGTCAGAGATTTTAGAGAGCAAAACAGAAAGAGAATTTTAGGGAAGAAGCTGCCTTAAAAGCCGGATGGAGGTGAATTTCGGTTGACTCTGTGACAGGATATCAAGAGATCGAAATTGTCATTCCACTGAAAGGTTGATTCTCTTAGTCCTTGTTTTAACTCTTTATAAGAGAAAATATCACTCGTGCCCATGATTTGAAGATTTGAAAAAAGTAACCTTGAAAAATAATAATTGAATTAACGAAAGATTGCTATATGATGCAATTAGGAACAGTCCCAACATTATCCACTTTTAAAGGACACCAAGAGTATTTTCTTAACTTTAACTTTGTAAATGCAGAACAGCTAACGTTTTTAGATTCTTAACTCTTAGCTTTTTTGGTGTGCAGGACCCCTCTCTTAACTCTAAGCTTTTCTGGTGTGCAGGACCCCTCTGAAAACCGCATATGTGACGTGGGTTCCCTGATAAAATTGTTATATTCTAGGCGCGCTGTTTTGATCTTACCTAACAACTCACACCGTTACCGCCTCCCCCTCTCCAAGAATCTTTGACAGGCGTTCTTCCAGTTAATTTGATCCAAACGAGAAAACATGAAAACAACTTGCGCGGTCGCGAAAGTGTTTGTCTGACTTTCCTCTCCCAACACGACCGCAGCACCAGATGGCCAACACCAATTCGAGATTCTTTGATGAATGACCTTGTTTGAAAAACGTAACTCCGTATATTACATGATGAATTATAACAAAGTCGGACTGTTGTAAATACAAGCATGCAATACTCTAGTAATAACTTAACACAGGAGCCATAATCAGGGACGGAGACCGTAAGTCTTGGGATGCGCGTGGACCCATGATATGGGACAATTTTTCTATTTTTAGAACAAATTGCGCCATCCTGACGTCATATATCCGCGCTGATCCACGCACGTGTCTTGGCCTCTCGCGTGGATGTTGTCACGTTGTGTGATGAAATTGTGAGAGTTGCGAGATCCTCTTGCCGATTTTTCACAGCAATGGCAGGGAATAAGGCAGAGAAGAAGAAGCAGGGCTCTTCCATGTACGTTTATGCTCTGATTTAATGGAAAAGGTGTGTTTTTCAAGGTCGAGAATTTCTTTAATTTCGCGCTGTGAATGAATAAAATCCGCTCGCCGGCTAGTTGTACGCGTAAACTTTTGTGTTTGTTCTATGGAGTTCTGTAAGAACACTGTTTACTCCGGCAACGAGCTGTTAATTTGTGAGTTTGCCAAACAATGCTTAATCATAACCAAAACCTATTTTTGATAGTTTCTTGTTGTTTCTGCTCGTTTGGCTAGTTTGCAAAAGTTTTTGTCTGACGCGTACGAGTAGTTCATTTGCATAGTGCAGCGCGTGCACTTTCAAGTCCGAGTCGGTGTTTTCAGATTGTCAAGCAAAATCGTGAAAAAGATTTGTTTCGTCGTCTTTTGTGCTGAGATACTACAACAATTCTCACTAACGTTCGCCAAAAGACTACTAACATCATGTGTGTTTCTTCTTTCTTTCGCAGCGAAAATAAAATAGACAAGGAGTTTTAACTCAATCGAAATCTTTATTCGAGTTTTGATTACAAGCGTCATCGTATTAAACTTTTCTGATTATTTCTGCTGTTTTCACATATTTTCAGCTAAGCTTTTAATATGTTCTCAAACATTAATCAACCTTAAACATTAGAGATATTATATGAGTTCGATATACGTTTCACACCAAAGTGCGAAGTCCAATTTGTCATGTTTTACTAGCTGTGCAAAACACGCATCTGCGGGCGCTCTTACTCATCGACAACAGACCATTTATTGGATTTACACAAACAAAACTAAGCAGCATCTACGGACATAAACCTATTTTCACTTATTGGGCCTAAACGCTTCTATATCCAGCTAGTTCTTTTTTCTTCTGTGTTATGGAAAAGCTGTTAATCTTCTTCATATGTGAAATTTAGATTGGAGTAATGTGAAGTTGTCGTAAAAGGAGCAGCGTAACTCAACTTGGTCAGAGATAAAAAGCGGGACATACCTAAATTAGGCACCGTCTTCACTCAGACTGGAGCAATTTACGGCGGAAATACTTAATCAAAATTCCAACAGCCATGAAGGCGTTGAGTGATGGGCCAAAAGGATCCAAAAGCATAAACGATTTCGAGAATTTCGGACGCCATTTCCCCTGCGCGACATCCGCGAAAATCCTCGCAGCAATGTCCGCGCGTGTGCCGCAGGCGATGGCGCAATTTGTTCTAAAAATAGAAAAATTGTCCCATATCATGGCGCCAACCCCAATACTAGAAATGGCGCGCGCTTACGGTCTCCGTCCCCGATTATGGCTCCTGCTTAACATCACCACCTCATTAGAAAATAAAGGTTCCAGTAAACAAGCAATATTTGGAATTTACTCAGTAATTATAGTACACATATACTCATATAAGACTCATGTCTTACCTATTTAAAAGAGAATTCCGTTAAACAAGCAAATTTGCAATTTACTCAGTGATATTATACACACATACATGCACTCATATAAGACTCATATTTTACCTATTTAAAAGAGAATTCCGGTAAACAAGCAATATTTGGAATTTACTTAAGCAATAGAGCACTTTTTCCGTGTTTACTTAGCTTCATCTAAACACGAGGAGGGTTGGGAGAATTCGAGACAGTTATGCAAACCCGAGACGTATTCGAGGGTTTGCATACAAGACGAGGCTATGTAAACACGGAAAAGTGCTCCAGTGCTTTTATAAAATAATTCTTAAAAATACGCGCAAATCTGAAACGTCTCAACCGTGTTAACATACTCTCATCTAAACACACCTATCGACCAATGAGAGCGCGCGTAGTGGCTCAGTTATGTTATAATCGGTGATATTACACACATACACTCATATAAGACTCATATTTTACCTATTTAAAAGAGAATATAACTTTACACTTGAGCGTGCTCGCAAGCACAAAGGCAAATCTAGGCGTGTTCCGACTCACCGAAAAAGAATGAAAATCTTCATTCACAAAGAGTACGTGGTCTAAAATATACGAATGATGAGACGCTAAAGCTCTTTGTCTTCTGAAACGTTCACTATGGGGCAGTTAAATTTCATTAGATTTTCCATTTAACATCGTTTCATGTGACTTTACAATTGCAAGCAACATGAAATAATTGTCTGCATTTAGCTAAATTAGTTGTCTCCTCTTCAAAACAGCTCAAGCCAAAAACTGCTAAGTAGTAACTCCGGCTATTCCGATTGAAGATTAAAGCGGAGCCATGATAAGACCGATAATCAAAATTACAATAAAAACGTTCGCTGGCTAGAAAATGTTAAAAGAAGAACATGAGCTTTTGGCTTTCGATCTACAGCCTTCGACGGATAAAAAATGGAGTGAAAAATGATAACATACATGCAAAAAGGCGAGGTAAAAATAAGAAGAAGAACTAAAGCAAAGTAAATGTGTTAATTAGGTGACTATTTCTGAAACAAATACTTTACCGGTTTGGAATCTTCTTAAAATTATTGTCAGCATGCTTGGTGCAGAGGTGTGCCAAGCCTCCAAAGTTGTTTTATTGCGAAAAGAGCCTTTGTCAATAACATAAGAATTATCAAAATCTATGCGATGGCCGAATGACCACGCATGTTTTGCAATGTTTGATCCATCAGCACATGTTTTGACATTCCTGATATGTTCTTTCCTTCAAGTTTTCCTTGGAAAAACGTTTTCTATTCGACACTCCAGTACATGTTACCCATGTCTTTCTCTCAGTTATGGTTGTCATTTTTCTCCGTAACTGATAAGTGTGTCTTGCTTCAAGCAACCAACAGCAAACAATGGAAAAACACATCCGAAAAAAAAACTAAATTTACATAAAAACGCACGTGCACTAGGTCCAAATGAGAATCTGTTACAAGCCCTGACAATAGTCTAGTTTCGAATTGTGCAGCAACAAAAGAACAGAGTCGAGGTTCAGGGGAATAATTTGCATTTTCCTTTGTTTTGAACAATACAAAATGCTAATTATTCCCCTGAACCTCGACTCTGTTCTCTCGGCGTGGGACGAAAGAGACAAAAAGATGAAATTTCAGAACGACTTCTGCTTTTATTTAAATTGTATTTTTTTAATATTAATTATTCACTACTTTCGGTTGCCGCCCTCTATGGCATAAGCCTTGAGATCATAGAGTAATGCAATATAAAGTACATGATATCTCTTTGTCGTGCTATTCCGTTAGACGGAGAGGGAATCCAGAAGTTGCAATTTTTATCTGTAGTCTCTACGAACGTAGCTCGACCCTCTCAGTTAAGGACGTTCGCGCGAAAATTTTCCAGTCGATAGAATTTTTTAATATTTTTACTGCAGGCAGATAATGAGTTACTTGTGCCAGAAATGCAAAAAAAAATTGGGGGTCACCGTCTTCGTTTCCGAGATAAAGCGTGTGGTAAACTATACTGATTTTGAAAAATTGTCCCATATAATTGAGCACTGTCAACAGGAGTTTATAGTTAAAAATATCGAAGATAGGTCAACGGAGGCAAACGATCTTAGTCATATTTTGTTAAAGTGGTTCTGTTGCGTAAATTATTCCAAATGTTACTAACGTTTTCACAAAATTTAACCCTTTAAGAGGCATTTGAAAGCGCCGCACAGATGCACGAAGAGCAAATAAGAACGGAATTCGATGGTGCATTTTCCCAAAAATTCAAACTTCTAGTCGATAGATTTTCTTCATTTTTTCCCTAAACGTACAAAATCAGTAGAGAAAATGATCCATCGAAAGAAAAATTGGGGTCACCGTACGTCCAAGATCGTTAAATCCAGGCAAAGCTCTAGCAATGGCCATTTGCCCTATCATTTGTTTACTTTATGACTTAGCGCGCACGCTCATGCATGACGTGGCATGTGAATTTGCATGCGCAGTAAGGATGCGCAGAAACAATTAGCGCGAACGTCCTTAAAACAAAAACGAGCAGATCAGTGGCACTGATCTACTCGTTTTTGTTTTAGAATACTGCTTGTCGAATTCAACTTAAGCATGACAAGTTTCGGATCGAGTTATGCTGAGAACACATACTTGCAGTTGAAGGACGGATAAAACATCTTGTATCCACACAAGCGTTTAATCGAAGTTTGAACTCTATACGAAAAAGCCAAGAATTTCACGAAAATCGATTGTAAACTCAATAAACTGACCAGCTTGTAGGCGGCTTATTGAATTGTTGAATGAATTTTCAAAATTAATATTCATTCAGTATTATAGCCAGACATTTGTCGAAATGATCGTGAGCAAACATGGCATCTAATTTGAAAATAAAAGCTATTAACTACGACAAGTTTGGGTGGTATAAGTAAATTAAGTGGGCGGTTGATCTCTTGCTCGCTCGCTCGATCAATCAACCTATCATTCCGATATATAATTGTATAACATGATAAAACTCTTACCAAAAGAAACAACTCTAATAAGAATATACATAGTCCTGTTTAAAATTATTTTTGTAAGCTTTTCCCGTACAGTAGCCTATAAAACGTGGATTGTTTCATGATTACCTTCCAAACAATAGCCTATCAATTAAGGAAAATTGACGTACAACGCCACAATTATCTGTGTACACAATATCTGTCATACGCAATAATCCCTCTAGGTACCAATAAATATCCCAAAACTAAGCCTTCAGGTCCTTTAAGATGCTTGTATATTTGTTTAATATGAACAAGAGCCTTTGATGACCATTAATTAACGTTAATTCAGTCTTAACGAAAGGCACTTATCAGGTAAAGTGATCTGCATTCGGCATTACATGTCTCGATGGATGACACAAGGATGTTTGTTTATGGCATTTGACCCCGTCCCTCTCCTCCCCCCATTTTTTCTTTTTCTTCAGCTGCTATCAGCTTATTTCGCTTCTGTCGTGTTTTTGGGTATGTTTATATTTTTCCTCTTTATTTTTCCTGTTTGCTGCGATTATTTTATTGCATGAAGTTCCCTCGTATTTTATCTCATGGAATATTCAGGTAAGCATGATATTTCTTTACTGACATTACAAGCAAATGCTGAAGTATACAGAAAATCTTCTGTGGTTTAAATTAAATTGTAGAAACGTAAGTGGAAGTCTAGGAAAGCAAGAAATATTATGAGGACAAGAAGTAGTAAGCGACTGTTTCAACAATTTTTCCGTGTTCTCCCAAACTTGGACGAGTTATAGAAACACAGCATTTATAGTTCGTGTTCTCTTTTAGCATTTCTTAGGTATCGTTCTTACCCGATTATAGAATTTACAGTCACCTTGAGCGCATCATTTATCTGTGTCGCAATTCTCTGTAAAGCGAAACATGGCAACGGAAAAAAGGCACGAAACCTTTGTAATTTCAAGGTTTTAAAGGGATACTGTCAGCCGGCTGATTATGGAAAGATGTATTTTCTAATTTTCCACTGCAAACGCCACCAAATATACTAATAAATTGGACGAAGGTCAGAGATTGTAGAGAGCAAAACAGAACAAGAATTTTAGGGAAGAAGCTGCCTAAGGTGGCTCAAAACAGTTTCCAGCACTATCCAAGACGTAGATTTTGTTGGACAAGACCAAAGTAAATAAGTTAACCCATAAACCTCTTGATCTCATCTGGGGTGACATCTTGCCAGCTGGCTTCTGACTAGGCATAGGTCTGATGAGTGCCTTGAAATATATGCTCATTAGCGTAACTATTATCATGTTGGAATCACAACAATGATTTCCACTGTTTAAATCACGTCTGGAATCATTATCATAGTATATAGTAAAGATTATTGTTGGCCTGTTAAAATCATGGCTGGAATCAAACAACATGGTTTATTATATAGACACAAGAGTTGGGCCCCCACGCGGTCGCACGCTAATAAATGTAGCAGAGCGGTACGGAGAACCCATCACAATAGGGAAGTTTGTTACAGATGCGATAAAGACAGTTATAGTACCAGCATTCTGATAGATATACGGCCGTCTACCCGCCACTAATATAAAGAGGAGATGCAGGGAGAAATGTACAGTGACGAACTCACGGGTTAATGGACAAGGAGAGGCAAAAGACGAGAGCCAAAGAGATCCCACCTAGATTGCAGAGGTCAACACAACTTGAATTCCTGACGGAAATGAGAGAAAATGAGCGAGAGAAGGACAACGCAGAGTAACCTAACAGAAAACGAGCGAAAGGAAGCTAATAAAATGTAGTGAGGTTTGGTTCATTATAACGAATACAAGCTGGGTAGCGCACCCGGGGGAGGGCATGATGAAAACCACAGAGAACGAACCTGGCTTATTAAACGACAGGAATTGTGACGACGGAAATAGTGACAAAATATGGGAACGCAAAATACTGAGACACTAACTCACTTGAAAGGAAAAAAAAACCAAAGACGCGAAATTCAGACGGTGGACGCACAACATTAAAGATACTGGATAACACTCCGAAGTAGGCATCATGAAAACCTATAGGGAACTCTCCTAAATTACAGGAGGCAACGCAACTGCACACAAAACGCATGTAGAAACACAAAATGCGGAGAAAGAGCCTACAAAATAATGTAAGGAAAAGTACACTAAAAAGGAACACGACAAAAGGCAAGGCCGCGGAAGAAGCAGATCCCGGTTTATAACATAGCTATATGCTAGCGCGCGCTCTGATTGGCTGATTTTTTATGAAAAAGAAATGGATGGTTCATAGAGATGGTTGAGGCTGACGTCATTGTCGGTGAAATTTCTTGCCAGCAATAGTTTTTTTCTCGCAACTTTTTTGGAGTAAAACTTAACTTTAGCTGTTACTAATGGCTAGTATTATCCAACATTTGAGTTAGGGTTTCTCGATGACTTTGACGATTTAGAAAACGTGTCTGAAATGGTTGCAGAAACATCGGAAGCGTCCAAAGATCAACAAAGCGAAAGTGCTACTGGTGAAAACAACACGTGCACGTGCACGTGCACGTGCACGTGTAGCGAAAAGTGCTGCCAGTGAAAACAACAGGTGCACGTGCACGGTGCACGTGCAGAATTTGCAATTTGATCAGTGGAGATAAAGCGACTTTTCAGCGTGTAAAATGTCTTGCTATGTTATAAAAGCAATGGACAATGTCTAGTGAGCGTCCATCCAATTCGGGATGCACTTGGATAGTTGGGAGAGCACTTAGGTAGCTAGAGATGCTCTCGGCTGTGCCTAGAGCATCTCTACGCTACCTCAAGTGCTCTCTCAACTATCCGCGTGCATCCCGAATTGGATGGACGCACGCTAGACATTGTCCATTCCTTAAATAGACAGGTGCAAATTTATTTTCCTTGTATGTAGAAACTAGATCCTACATTAGCTAGGTATTAATTAAATGAGGGTAGTTTTTGAAGCTAGCCGATTAAGAACGCCACTGACAGACTTAGAGCGAAAACGTAGGCCTTGTCTTTACCTATGTAAATGTTTTCAACAAATGACAGCAGCTGGAAATGTTCGCCACAGTGTTTTCGTGCGTGGCAGTTCCTCCCCTTCGGACGCCTGCCACGCAGGCTAACCGGCACAGAGACATGTGCACTTTAAAATCCATCAAAAAATCCCGTTTTTAAAACGGAATTAAATAAGTTTCATTATTGCATAAGTTATAATAACAAAGAAAAGTCTAGTACAGTCGGTCAATTTGAATTCACTTCCGCTGTGGGTTAAAAAAGAAACAGTTCACTTATAATTGCGTTCACTCATGTTCCAGACACTCTCAGCCCACGTATTCTGCAAACTTAGTAACTTCTCGGTTTTCTTACGTGGTCGATTCGTAATACAAACTGAACTCTATATAAAAAGACCTGAACTAAACAAACTCTACATGAAGTTCAACACAATTATGTACATGGGATTAAAACACTTTACCTCCACTTCAACGTTCATGTTAAGTTCAGCTGCTTAAAACGCCTGGGGTAAGTAAGATCCAGTTTGAATTACAAACGAGTATCGAGTTTTGGTGATTTCTCCAGCGACGATTTAGGCCTCACGTATAAAGAATTTTTCTATGCTATTGCCCACACTACTTGTTAATTGACCTAATGAGTTGATCGCTTGGTTTCTTTAAAACACGTAGGAGTCTCGATTTTAGTTCTAATAGTACCACTTCTTAACAACACTTAGCGATCGATAATTCAGTCTACGGATGAACAAAGCTCACTACAGCTTTCAGTTTAGCATTGAATAAATTGAATACTTTTCCTTTTTTTAAAAGGCGCTCAACATTTTTTACAAGCCATTTCATGACTTTTTCGACGCTGTTTTTGTTTTCTTTATATTTGAAAGCAGCATTGTGAGATGTTTACTATTATTATTTTGTTCTGTCAGTTTTACCTTCTAATTCGCAGTTTGGCGTTTTTCTCAAATTTGTTCTCGCACTTTAAGTTAAGGAACCGGAATAAAACACGAACGACATGTGTTTAACCTCATGCACGCCGCCTAATATATTTTTCTTTGCCTTGTCTGATTTTTGAACTTGGAATTAGAGATTTCCATAATTTTCACTTCTCAACAAACACAACTTTGCCGATGTTTCTGTCGAGCTTTTTTCATTTCCTGCTTTTACCAACAAGATCCTCCTTTCCCCCGTGTATTTTCAGTTAACCATAGTTTCGCGTGACTTTCCCAAAATGAGCGAAACATTTTTTAAAGCGATCCTTTTAATGTTTAATAATTTGTAGCACGACATGCTGACTGATTAAGAAGGAGCAAGGAGCACACGTATCTCACCATTCAAATTGACCAACAAGGGAAAATGAACTGATGAAAAAAGCTGAATAAATTACCAGACACACGCGTACATAAATAAATCCGAGACGTGTTACACACGTCAAAATCGACAAATACGGAAATAAAATTAATGAACAGACTTAAACATGGCCTTTTAGTTAATTACCTTCCGGCTTAAATACATCTCAGATGTCATTTTCTTAAAAGACATTTAAATCCAGCTGATAGCTGTCGTTTTAGTGAAATACGCCCCCACTAATTCAGAATTAATGCATTTTGACATGCCAAGAAGACTGACTGTCGCCGCGGGCCGCTATATAAACGCGCCCGGCAAACGAGGTTTTACTTCCTCAATGTGAATTTTTTCGTTTATTCGTCAAGGCAGTATTTGTTCAGTAAATTTCTTTCCAAGAAAATAAAATAACCCGCCTGAATCGATTGGTTAATTTGCACATTAGTGACCATTAGTGCGTCAAGAAAGCAAATTTGGGAAACAATGTTTATGTAACAGTGTTTCTTCATTTGTAGTAGGACTAGTAGCCTTAAGACATTCCTCGTGGTGATAAAAACACCTTATTTATATTAACCTACAGATATTTACAAACGCTCTTGTTTATTCAGACTAGAATACGCGTTTTTCCTGCGTCACAAATTACCCTACTTTGTTTCTCGTGACAATCTAGTTAGTTCTGACGAAGGCAAAACAAGACACCGGCGTCTTACGCATGCAAATTCGTATACGCCAGTGGCAAACAAGCAAATATTGTACCGTCAAAACTGTCTCTCTTTACAATCAGGTGATGGCATGACAACAACTGGCGCGGGTGTTTAATCGCAATTACCCACTACAACTTAAGTCGTGTAAAGAAAATACATACGCTGTAGCTCACCGAGTCATTCATTGGATTGAGGTAGAACATAATCGGCGGAGTTTGCGGAGTTAAGTGAGTGAGAAGTTCCACATACAGCCTTGGACTTAAATGTCTTTAAATTAATTCCTCCCACGGTCTAAGGACGCCACAGCAGTGTTTCGAATCGAGTCGAACGTTGCGAATATCGTGTTATTTTCCCTCAGGTTGTGTTCACACTTGGTGCCCGAAGACGGTGCCCGAGAACGATTATTGACGGGCACTAATGTGAACACACCGTTTTTTCAAGTGCCCACGCCAGAATTCGGGCACGGTGCCCGTGCCCGAGTACAAGGTCTCGACCTTGTACTCGGGCACTGAACTGGGCACTAATTCCCTGTGTGCACACGTTTTTTGTTAGTTCCCTTGAACTTTACCACAAACCACTGTTTTGCGTACCCACAATTCCTTGGTATGCTTACATCAAAATGGCGTCCGATGGAGCAAAATGTGAACATATCATGTTATCGGGTACCCAGTGTCTGAACACAACACCATTTTGTGCCGGTGCCCGCGCACTAGTGCTCGGGCACCAAGTGTGAACACAGCCTATTAGACTTGGAAGAAGAGCTTTGACGTACAGAGTATCTGGATGGAGGTGCTGGATTCTCGGTCAGTTACAAAAATATATGTAACAATGCGAATGTAGATTAATTTAAGTCTGATCTGATTACAGCTTACTTGGTTTAATTTTTACAGTTTTTTGTTCTTGCAACATTCCCATATTTTTTTTTTAAAACCCGATTTTCGTGATTTGCTGCCATTTAAATCCAAGATGGCACCCTTTTCAAATTCTGTCCTCAAAGTTGAAACCTGACTGCTTTAAAATTTACTTTCTTGAGCAAAGCAAATCGGTATAATCAGTTATTATGTAAGTTTTTGTTTATCTTTTCCATGTAAACGCCTAATTATCTAAAATCTTAAATTTCTTATCATTTAATTACAGGCATTCTATGATGGCTAAGAGGTGCTGGCAGGAAAGGAGGACTGATTATCTTTGGTTGTTACTTGTCAGTTCATGTTGTTTATCGATTTTGCCATCCGTTACTTGCCAGTATTGCAATACTCAAACATGTGAGTGTTCCGTGGTTATTCTTAGCACTTGCATAACCAACTTATTAAGTCATGTATATGTACTTATTGACTGAGTGGGAGGGCCAGACGGGTCAAGGTGGCTAGGTATTGGCCCAGATCTTTTCTTTCAACTTGCCCGCACAGGTAGTCAATCACACCGCAGTATTCGGGCCACCCTACCCTCTCACGGAGCTCTTAGTGTTTTAAGTGGCTGTCCCGCTAACAGCGGTCCGGTCAATTTCGGGTCAGAAAAA
>JAHPZR010022704.1:20000-25843 GCA_019787425.1 Platygyra sinensis | reverse complement strand
GCGTAGCCCATGGCCAAGAAGAAATCGTCGAGATCTTTTGCGCTACCCGCCCATTCAAAACGACCCCCGCCTTTTCCTGATATCCGTAGGAATTTAGAAGAGTTCATTATTTCGCATTTGCTTTGTGCGCTCTTGGAATTTTCCGCCAAATCACGCGAGATCAGATGCTTCTCATGTGATTGCCCTGGGATGAACTTTGGACACAAGCAACCTCGTTCCCAGGGTCCTATCTCTACTTTGAAGTAGAGAGAGGACCCTGGGAACGAGGTTGCTGCCAAAGGTAACCAATGAGGTCACGCCTTGTCTACGCCTTGTCTACGCCTATTAAACTACGGTTCATTCACAACTTCCAGTTATCTTACTTATCAGCCGAAGTGCGGTTGTATAGTAAGAGTCTCTTTACGGTAAACGTAAGCACTTTTTGGTGTTTCAGTGTTGTGCCGTATCATCCCTTGGAAGACACTACTAGAAACGTATGATCCTGACGATGCGACATGGAACTTTCAAAAGCGTTGCTGTTCAAGTCTTGTTCCTAGCCCTAGCCGGCGTTTCTTTCGTCAACATTTCGTTACATGATCATGACGCAGTCAGAGAAAATGGTGAGAAAATGGTTTCTTGATAAAAAAAAAACCTTTTTGGTCCTCCTTAAGAGACACAAAGAGCGAATTTTCTCCTGAATGTTCACATTTCTTGTTTTCAGGTGGATGACACAAGGGATCCAAGCGGTATGACGCAGCAACCACAATCACCGAAAGTGCGTATGTTTCATTCTTTTGATCTTAAGGTGAGTGGTTTTGCGTAGAATATACGGCTCTTTTAGGGTCATATATCTTGAGGTTTGTTCTAGTTTTGTGTTTTTAGGGCCTAAAAATGAAAGTACAATACGACGTAAAAATGCACGGAATTTGTGCTGAGTAATCACAGTTTATGAGCGTGTAGTTTGCATCAAATCTTACGTGTAATATCACTTTTAATGTTAGCTATCGACCGAGTTTGGCTTTATCTCGAGACAGAAACTTTTTCTGAACGGTAATTTGTGCTCATACAGTTTATTTTAAAAAAAATCTTGCTCTTAGGCGCGCATCAAAAATTTTCGACCTCTTTTATTGTAGTGTAGTATTGCATCATTCCACTGTCAGGAAATGTGTGACGTCATTATTTAATGTTTTGAAAGTCTGCTTGCTTACCTTTTATTTAAAATAATAATACAATAGATTCCTGTAATAATCTGAAACCCAGCAGAAACCATTGAGATGGTGCTTACTATTTTACAGTTTGATTTCCCATGTATTCATTGACTAGAGACTAGAAACCGAGGATAACAGCCAATTGCCTGATTTCATACCGTGAGGGACTAGGTACGAGTCTGTTAATTATGGGATTAGCAACTATTGATCCCCATAGTCAGAAAGAGCACATCGAGATTCTTAAAATCCCCAAGTTTGGTGTTAATCAGGCTAGTCTTGACTGAGATACAGGCATTTACAAACGTAAAAAAATTACAAAGAAATGTATGGAAAACCGGCCAAATCCGGACTTGTCCGGACTTGTCCGGACTTGTCCGGATTTGGCCGGGGATCAATAGTTGCTAAACCCATAATTAACAGACTCGTACCTAGTCCCTCACGGTATGAAATCAGGCAATGGCTGGAATGTTTTTTTGCCATAATTTTCCATTTAGAAACGAAAAAGGAGTACTTTAGGAGGTAGTCTACAATTTGCAAACTGTTTCTCCACAACATTAATGTTCCATAATTTGACTTCAAACCCAAATTTCAGAAAAAATATTTTTTGGGAAAAATAATATGGTAAAGATCTGCATCACTCCTACTCTACGATTAAACAAAAATGCGTAAGCTGTTTTGTCATTTTGAGGGAGCACAATACTTTGTTAAATATTTGGTGTTTTTTTTTTGGAAAGTTGAATAATTAACCGGCATATACTTACAGATGCTTTGTTTTGCAGGCATGTTTGTTTGTGGTTGCCTGTCTTCTTACTACAGCATTTGGAGAGGTAAATGTTTTTCAGATTTTTCTAGTTTGATTCTGACATGTTTTTAGGCAATTAAATTTTACTGATACTTAAATCACAGCCATTCCTAGAAAGGTACCAAGAAAGGCAACCATTTCTGGCTTTTAAGTAATGGCATCAGTGGATGTCATTAGGAAGTTAATCTCTTGTTATGCTGAAAAGTGGCTTCTGGCTTTATAAGTGCTAAGAAGATGTGCTTGTCAGTCCCTACCGAAAAAGGAAACTAATATTGCAAAAGTTCTGTGCCACAGACAAACCCTAAACTACAGTGTAACCTTGTGTTTTGAAGTTTTGACCTTTCATTACTTCAAAGGGGATTTGAACAGAAACAAACCGAAAAGAGATGAATTGAAATCCTTAATGTCCTTGACCTCCATGCTTTTTGTGTGTGATTCATATTGTTCATATACATGTAATGCCCTCATTGAAACAAGCTTGTGTCAATATCCATTTAATAAGAATTTATAGGATAAGATTAAATATCTACTAGTACATGTATGCATCATCAAGTTCACTTTGTATGTTGGGGTTTAAAGTGGTACTATGATTAAAAAAATCACTTCCTTTTTTCTTCAGATTTTGAAAGTGCGTTTCGCTTAACACCTAACTGGCAAAATTTTGAGCTTTGAGTTTTATCCGAAGGCTGTTTATTTTGAGTGTAAGTTTTGGATTTCATGGTCCGCCATTACTCACGTTCAAAACTGACCGACAGGACATCAGAGGGTTTACTTACTTACTTAGTCCTCTTCATTCCTAATGGAACATAGGGTGTCAACTAGAGCACGCCACCTCACCCTGTTTTTAGTAGTGCCCTTTGTCTCATTCCATGTGAGATTTTTCCTCTCCAGTTCTGCCATTCTCGTACGTCTCCAGGTGTGCTGGGGTCTTCCTCTCTTTCGCTTCCCCTGTGGGTTCCACTCAAGTGCCCTCTTGGCTACATGTCCATCTGGTCTCCTCAATGTGTGGCCAATCCATCCCCAAGCTCTTTGACTTATCTCTTGCTCTATCGGTCGCTGCCCTGTTTGCCTCCAAAGCTCCTTGTTGCTGATTTTTTTAAGGCCACCAAATCCGCAAGATGTTCCTCAGGCTCTTATTGATGAACACTTGCAACTTCTGCTCCAGTCTCTTAGTCAACCTATCAGAGGGTTTGATCTAGAGAGAATGACGTCATTTACTCACTAGCTTAAGATTTCAACGTGTAAACGCAATTTATTATATATGCAAAACACAGTGTTTAAAAGTCTGGAAGCCTGCAACTCCTGTGCGGCATATTAATTCAGCCGCGTACACACACGCACTGCATTCTTAAACTAGTGAGTCTTTGACGTCATATTCTCCTCAACCCAGCTCTCTTAAGATTTTAAAGTTAGTAATGGTGGACCAATAAATAAGAAAATTCCAGTTAAAATAAACAGGTGCCTTTTAAAATCAAAACTTAAAACTTGGGTCAGTTAGTGTTTAGTTAACATAGTTTTGAAATCAAAACAAAAAAAAGAATTGTTTTTTTGGTTGCAGTACCACATTAATTTTCATAATATTTCATTTCCATTGGTTTCCAGGAATAGAAATGTTATCTATTGGTTGGTCAACTCAGCATAACTGCAGCTCTGGCTAATGTGTCCAGGCAATTCATTATTTGTATTTTTCTCCTTTTAAGCCTGGAAACACGTGCAACTCTGAGACTCAGTTCTTGGTGGAACATGAGGATGGATTAACATCATGTGAAGATTGTCCATCTTGCCCTCCAGGTCAAACCCTTTCAATAGAGTGTGGGAAGCGAATACTATCAAGCGCTTTGATAAAATGTGAACCCTGCAAACTTGGCTTGTCATTTTCAAGTAAACATGGAACTTCTGTTTGTATACCTTGTTCATCTTGTGCAAATGATCAGGTGGTGTTGGAGAACTGTACACTAACACAGGATATCAAGTGTAACAAAACGTGTTATGGCAAGGACAGGTATTACTTGTTAACCAAACATGGCTGTAAATTAGGAAAATATCAACCTAAGTTGTTCTGGCACAGACAAAGTGAGGCATATAATCTGCACAAGAAAAGGCTGAGGATGATGTTCTCCAAGTCTCAAGCTCAGGAGTGTTAATAATTTAATTACACGTAGCTACCCCTACTATCTCAGTTTGCGATATCCAGCCTGGCATTGACATGCATGTAATATATCCTGCAGACTCTATAATCCTTATATCAATGTTAGTTCTTATAATGATATTGTGCAAAGGTTTTTATAATCAATGCATGGCCTTGGCTTTCAAAAATGGGGAAATACTCCAAGCTAAGGTACATTAATTTGTTTGATTCAGTTGAAGGAAGAATTGGTAGCATGTGTTTTGCCAACAAATCTCTAATGATACTAAGGAGTTCCTGTTTTAAAACCATTATTTGAGGATCTTTTATCAACAGCATTTCTTACCTCTACAATAATTGTGCATCTGGACAATAATCCTATCATTTGTGTATTTCAGTGACAACATTTTGGTCAAATTAGCTCTTAACAAGAAGTAAGGTGTAAGGTGTGTGACCTTTATCAGGCGGTACAGATGGCTCAAACAATATCGAGAGCTCAATGAACACAGTCTTTATTTTTTAGTTCAACCACGAGGACTTCGTGTTACAATGACAACATGATCTGGCGAGCCCGGATGTAGTTTCCCCAAGGGAGGGCCTAGGTACAAGTGACGGGCCAACACCTTCAAATTCATTTCACGTCAGATTGACCTTGATAATCATGTGGGGTTACATTACTATAGTGACAACATGGCACTTGGATTTGAAGAATTTACAAAATACATCATGTTTTAGATATTGGCAGATACATGCATTAATTCTTGTATGCAAAATTTTCATTTTCATGTTTTTCATTTTTGTCACTGGACAGGTATTATGATGAGGACAAGGGAGACTGTTTTCCATGTGCAAAATGTTGTCAGGATGAGCAAGATGTTGTGGAAAATGAATGTAAAAAAAAACTTGGAACTGGATCGAACATGATCTGTTCTTTTCACAGCAGTATGAACCGATGTGATAAGTCAACACCATTTCCACGGGAGCGCACCACTATTACGGATCAAAGTACAACTACCAATGATTATACAACTCCAAGCCAGGGTTCCAAACATGAACACACCGTACCACCTAGTACTGCCCAACTCGGTCATCATGTCACTCAAACAAAAACAGCAAAGCATCGGGACGTACTGATTGCAGTCAGTATTTTTGTGCCACTGATGATAATAATAATTATTGCCGTTTGTTTGTACATTCACAAGGCAAGACTAACAGGCTGTTACTCATGGTGCAATTGCAATACTGAAACTGGTGTCGCTGAGATGGAAAATGGTGCATATCCAATGTGTAGATTGCAGTGTAAACCAACTAAAGAAAATCTAGGTAGGATTGCAATGTTTTACCAATAATATTGCTTTTTCTTAAAATTAATTGTTGGTTTATCAAGGCCAGTCCATAATTATGGGAAAATCCTGCACCCTGAGTCTCGAGTGTGGCCCTCATAATTTAGAGCTTTCAGGCCATTAACTAATATACTGTACATGTAAAACTTCCTAAATATGGATGTATAGCTGCCAGCCCACAAATAATGTATCCTTATTAGGCTGATGTTTTTTTTTAGTATTCCTTTGCAATAATTCAAAGCATACTGTTAATTGTACTTGATGTGGCACAAAATAATTTTAACAATTTTTGATTTCTTAGTCATTTCAGATTATGTAATTAGTGTACATGAACAGTGTAAAATATAAACAGTGGCAAAGATATATTTATACCATAACATAACCTA
>JAHPZR010022704.1:0-15000 GCA_019787425.1 Platygyra sinensis | reverse complement strand
GTTGACATACTGTTCTCCCCTTCGGCAGCATTACGCCACTTCTGTTGAATTAAATTTGATAAGATGTTCTATGGAATACCATAATTTAAAAGCAATAAGCGCAGAGGCATGAATTGAACTTTAGCGTAAATAATGCTGGTATGATATTTGTTTTGAAATCCAATGTGTTGTGGCAAATGATTTCATGGTTAATGTTGTAGCTCAGCGTTTGTTGAAACTTTAGACAGATAGTTATTTTCGTAACCACGCCAAAGTAATATTATATCGTGTTTGGAGATATCTTTTTAGCGTGAGTATTTCTGTGCAGAGAATGGCATGTTTTTGGCAAGATAAGCGCATCACGTTTTAACCCGAGACAGTATGTTTTTGTATTTAGCGCGAATTTCCGCTAAAAAGCAATAAGAATTGTTAGATCTTTTTCATAGGAGTAATATGCAAGTTGCGTTCTTTTTTACTTATTTGGTGAAATAAGGTAATAGGTGAAACAGAGATGTTTGGGAAGAACGCATGTGTTGTTGTGTTGTTTAACGATAACCAGATGTCGATGTACTAATTGTATGGGGGATAACAAGTTGTTGAGTTAATTTGTCATCATATGTCACAGGTGAAATCAGCGATTGTGAAACATGTAGGCTAAGTTGACCTTTATGAAAGGGATAAGATTTGCTAGGGCTATCGAATGGTGTTCGCTAGAATGTGAGCGGTGCTTTTATTTTTGCGAGGAAGCTCTGTGACATAGTTTGTCTTGAGAGCAGCCTGAGCATTTTAGAAAGTACATGTAGAGATGGCGAGCAGCGAAAAGTTTTTTAAATTTTTCTTTAGCTGAAATTTTTTCCTTTAATACAAAGAAAACGTTTTGCACCCATTCCAGTAGTTTAGAGCCAATTACGCCTTAATTGTTTGATGCCAAATTGCTTCAGGTGGCTTCACACGAGCTTCAATGTTGACATCTAAAGCTTTGTAATCGGCCGGGACATTGTGAACAGACCACGAGAAGACGGTAAATTTTTTTTTTTGTTAAATTATTCTTATCAGTGCTGGCCTGATGGGCCGCTTGGCACATACACTCTTTTTTTATAATATATTTTATAAGAATATCGAGGCTGAAATTTGCGAAATTTTAAGAATATTTTAAGAATAAAGCCGAGGTTGAGATTTTTGAAAAGGATAGATATAATTTCGTGTGTTGAAACATCTGTAAATACAATACAATTTTCTTTTGTGTTTTTCAACGGTATAAAACAAACCCTTGCTGGTTAACAAGGCGTTTACTGCAGTGATTATACTTGATTGTCCAGTGATATGTAACCAAGCTTCTTAATTCTGAAATTGTTTGTAACTGTACGGCTTTGTCACGCTATGCCTAACTTTGCAACACTTTCCTAAAACAAGGCCAAGTGTATCCCTAACAAATATGCCCTGCCTTGCAGGCATAAACGAGGAAAGGGTAGCATGAAGGCCAAAAATGTAAAGAAAAAGGCAAGAGACACCAACCTATAGCGAGAAACAGACTGTGTCCAATAAGCAATACACTTTAATCTCCTTCACCCGCAAAAATTCCATTCATTCGCCTTTGCATTGTTTCCTCCTCCAGGTAAAATTTTACCAGGCATTTTTGGGTCGTGACATCGTCGCCTTTTCCATATTGCCGAAGCTAATGTTCCTTAGCTGTATAATTTTCAATTATAGCACTCCACGAAAGGTCTCCTCGTTAAAATTGAACGAAAGCCCATCCTCATGCTGCATACGCTATGCTGCCGCACGTCCTTCTAGTCTTTCCATGTCCATTTGTCGCAGCTACTGCTGCTTAGCTTTGACAAATTTCAATTTCACAACTCCACGAATTGAACCAAAAACCATCTTCGTGCCGCGTTAACCACCATAAAAATAATCACGTAATGTGTAGTTCCAGAAAATATCCATGCCCACCCCATGGCAATGGGTTAATGGCAATTCCAAGGGGGAGGGTGGGTTCAAAAGCCCAATTTTTGCTCATGGATGTTACGTAACATCCATGAGCTTAGAAGGCAATCGGATGGCACTCGATCACTCATTCACTCACTCACTCACTCACAACTCGATTCTGATTAATTTATTCATTAAAACCGAATGAAATCGTTTCTCCTGTCCCTCCCCTACTTAGTATGGTTCTTGTCCTAGGCACTTCGTGGTATAGGTTCAGCAGGTTTTAGCGGGGTACTAGAAAGACGAATTTTTTGTCCGACAACATGGAGTTCATACATATGGTGGTTAACGCGACACGAAGATGGTTTTTGGTTCAATTCGTGGAGTTGTAAAATTGAAATTTCTCAAGCTAAGCAGCAGTAGCTGCGACAAATGGACATGGAAAGACTAGAAGGACGTGCGGCAGCATAGCGTATCGCAGCATGAGGATGGGCTTTCGTTCAATTTTAACGAGGAGACCTTTCGTGGAGTGCTATAATTGAAAATTAGCTTCGGCAATATGGAAAAGGCGACGATGTCACGACCGAAAAATGCCTGGTAAAATTTTACCCGGAGGAGGAAACAATGCAAAGGCGAATGAATGGAATTTTTGCGGTTGAAGGAGATTAAAGTGTATTGCTTATTGGACACAGTCTGTTTCTCGCTATAGGTTAGTGTCTCTTGCCTTTTTCTTTACATTTTTGGCCTTCATGCTACCCTTCCCTCGTTTATGCCTGCAAGGCAGGGCATATTTGTTAGGGATACACTTGGTCTTGTTTTAGGAAAGTGTTGCAAAGTTAGGCATAGCGTGACAAAGCCGTACAGTTACAAACAATTTCAGAATTAAGAAGCTTGGTTACATATCACGGACAATCAAGTATAATCAACTGCAGTAAACGCCTTGTTAACCAGCAAGGGTTGTTTTATACCGTTGAAAAACACAAAAGAAAATTGTATTGTATTTACAGATGTTTCAACACACGAAATTATATCTATCCTTTTCAAAAATCTCAACCTCGGCTTTATTCTTAAAATATTCTTAAAATTTCGCAAATTTCAGCCTCGATATTCTTATAAAATATATTATAAAAAAAGAGTGTATGTGCCAAGCGGCCATCAGGCCAGCACTGATAAGAATAATTTAACAAAAAAAAAATTTACCGTCTTCTCGTGGTCTGTTCACAATGTCCCGGCCGATTACAAAGCTTTAGATGTCAACATTGAAGCTCGTGTGAAGCCACCTGAAGCAATTTGGCATCAAACAATTAAGGCGTAATTGGCTCTAAACTACTGGAATGGGTGCAAAACGTTTTCTTTGTATTAAAGGAAAAAATTTCAGCTAAAGAAAAATTTAAAAAACTTTTCGCTGCTCGCCATCTCTACATGTACTTTCTAAAATGCTCAGGCTGCTCTCAAGACAAACTATGTCAAAGAGCTTCCTCGCAAAAATAAAAGCACCGCTCACATTCTAGCGAACACCATTCGATAGCCCTAGCAAATCTTATCCCTTTCATAAAGGTCAACTTAGCCTACATGTTTCACAATCGCATCACCTGTGACATATGATGACAAATTAACTCAACAACTTGTTATCCCCCATACAATTAGTACATCGACATCTGGTTATCGTTAAACAACACAACAACACATGCGTTCTTCCCAAACATCTCTGTTTCACCTATTACCTTATTTCACCAAATAAGTAAAAAAGAACGCAACTTGCATATTACTCCTATGAAAAAGATCTAACAATTCTTATTGCTTTTTAGCGAAATTCGCGCTAAATACAAAAACATACTGTCTCGGGTTAAAACGTGATGCGCTTATCTTGCCAAAAACATGCCATTCTCTGCACAGAAATACTCACGCTAAAAAGATATCTCCAAACACGATATAATATTACTTTGGCGTGGTTACGAAAATAACTATCTTGTCTAAAGTTTCAACAAACGCTGAGCTACAACATTAAGCCATGAAATCATTTGCCACAACACATTGGATTTCAAAACAAATATCGTACCAGCATTATTTACGCTAAAGTTCAATTCATGCCTCTGCGCTTATTGCTTTTAAATTATGGTATTCCATAGAACATCTTATCAAATTTAATTCAACAGAAGTGGCGTAATGCTGCCGAAGGGGAGAACAGTATGTCAACAGTTACCTAATGAACTGTACGATGAATATATTTGAAGCTTTATCGAGGGAAATCAATTTAAATTGTTATGGGGTATAGTAGGTTGTTTGGTGGGATTTAAAAGATAGTTCGTGCAAAATACAACAACCCTTCTATTCACCGGAATTTCTCCCGGGCGCGCTCCGCTTTGATAAAGACTTGATATTTTACACCCTCTAATGCATCAGTCTACCCTGTGCACCTCGGAAAGTGAGTGAGGAACTAATATTCCCACATGTTTTAAAACGGATATCAAGAACTAGTTTTCTTTATTCCATGCGACATGTAGTAGAGATATTTACCGTGGCTACGTTAACAACAAAGGCTTATACACAGGTTATATTTCCGACTGTAATATGTAACCAAGCTTCTTAATTCTGAAATTGTTTGTAACTGTACGGCTTTGTCACGCTATGCCTAACTTTGCAACACTTTCCTAAAACAAGGCCAAGTGTATCCCTAACAAATATGCCCTGCCTTGCAGGCATAAACGAGGAAAGGGTAGCATGAAGGCCAAAAATGTAAAGAAAAAGGCAAGAGACACTAACCTATAGCGAGAAACAGACTGTGTCCAATAAGCAATACACTTTAATCTCCTTCACCCGCAAAAATTCCATTCATTCGCCTTTGCATTGTTTCCTCCTCCAGGTAAAATTTTACCGGGCATTTTTGGGTCGTGACATCGTCGCCTTTTCCATATTGCCGAAGCTAATGTTCCTTAGCTGTATAATTTTCAATTATAGCACTCCACGAAAGGTCTCCTCGTTAAAATTGAACGAAAGCCCATCCTCATGCTGCCATACGCTATGCTGCCGCACGTCCTTCTAGTCTTTCCATGTCCATTTGTCGCAGCTACTGCTGCTTAGCTTGACAAATTTCAATTTCACAACTCCACGAATTGAACCAAAAACCATCTTCGTGCCGCGTTAACCACCATATGTATGAACTCCATGTTGTCGGACAAAAATTCGTCTTCTAGTACCCCGCTAAAACCTGCTGAACCTATACCACGAAGTGCCTAGGACAAGAACCATACTAAGTAGGGGAGGGACAGGAGAAACGATTTCATTCGGTTTTAATGAATAAATTAATCAGAATCGAGTGAGTGAGTGAGTGAGTGAGTGAGTGAATGAGTGATCGAGTGCCATCCGATTGCCTTCTAAGCTCATGGATGTTACGTAACATCCATGAGCAAAAATTGGGCTTTTGAACCCACCTCCCCCTTGGAATTGCCATTAACCCATTGCCATGGGGTGGGCATGGATATTTTCTGGAACTACACATTACGTGATTATTTTTATGGTGAAAATCCCACATGCCACAAGAAACTAAAATTAAGGGGATCATGTGTATTTTGTGTACCCCTCAACCAATATATCGGTCGACATATCAACCAACACTCGACCGATGTCTCAGTCGACATATCGGCCGAGTTGTGACCGATATGTCGGTCGACATATTGACCGATATGCCGACTGACTCTTGGCCGATATAATGACCAAGATACGTTGGTCGACGTATCGGCAGATATATGGTCGATATAGCAGTCGACACTCCGCTGCCGATACGCTGACCATTGATTGTCGGCAGAATATCGGTCGACTCTCAGTAGTATATCAGTCAAAAGCTTACACTATCAGATATTGGAAATGAAGAATTCTGAATAAACTGGCCTAATTACTCAGATATCCCTTTTTTATACTTGTATATATATATATATATATTCAATTCTTTGTTTTTGGTTTTGTTTTGATCATTTGTTATTGAATTTGAGTAAAAAATTTAAAAAAAAGAAGAAAAAGGATACCTTTCTATAATGCAGACTGCAAGACATACAACTAATTGCAACAACGTTGTCTTAGAAAATTGAAAAAAGGAAAGAGAATTTTCTAAAAGAAATAGAAAACATGTACTCTGTGTTTATATCGAGTTATACAAACACTCGTGAAAGTTTGGGAGAACTCGAAAAAGCTGTGGAAACACTCGCCTGCGGCTCGTGTTCCCACAGCATTTCTTGTTCTCCCAAACTTCCACTTGTGTTTGTATAACTCGATAGAAACACGGTACATATTTTTTTTTATTTCTTAAGTATCCACATAACAATAGATTAACAATACAATACAATTAAGAACGAAGCAATACAATAGAATACAATACAATGCTATGCATAAATTTGTCAGAGTATTGGACAAGCACGGACTTGTTGGCCGAAAAATTGGACAACGATTCTCGGTCGACATCTTGACCAACAGCTCGGTCGATATGTGGAACGAGGTATCGGTCGAGGGGTGCACAAAATACACATGATCCAATTAAGGTTTATTCAAGCTCACAACCAGATATTTAACAATTATTCCATGAGCGCGCGTTGGAGATGATAGATAGCCTACGTGCCTCGTTGGCTATAATCATCTCATATCCAACAAGTGGGAGTGGAATAATTGTTTTACTAAAAACGCCCCCAAAATTTAGAAAACTAGACTACAATTAAAATAAAAAGGCCCAAAAAATTACGCATATGTTCGCTAGTTTTGTAGATCACGGTATAATGGCTCATATACCATGATGACTAAGCCAATGAAAACTCTCGAATTGCATTATCCAATGATCCAGTTTTTAATGATATATATTATTAAGTACCTTTTCTAACAGTGGTTCCCTTGATTCTGATGCCAATATCCCATGATCAACTTCACTAGTCTTCACTAGCCCTTTTTCAAACATGTCTGTTGGAATAATTATATACACAAAAATAAACCTTTCATGTTCACTCTAGATGCATTTTGTATACAAACACATTTTCTATGATTTACATCACTACTAGGGCTCGAGGAAAACTTATCAAAGGAAACGCTTAATTCAAGTAGAACACTGTCCTGTTAAGAAAAAAAAATAACTCAGAGGCAGTTGAGGAAGAAGTACTACAGTGGAACCCTGCTATAACGAAGTGTCATGGTACCGAAAAAATTGTTCGTTATAGCGGGGTCTTCATTATAGCGAAGACCCCGTTATAACGAATTATCTGGTAACAACAAAAATATTCGTTATAGTGGGGTAACCAAGCTGAACAATGGGATGTACACCACTCAGAACAGTCTACAGACTTGCGTGTAAACAGCTACATTTAAATACAGCAAAGCTTTGAAGATCAAAGTTTCCCTATCTTGACCAATACGAGTCGTGTTTGGCTTATCAGCCATTTGTATCAACATGTCATTTTTACGTACTTACTGAGAGCGACAGGACAAAATATTTGTTATAGTGGGGTAAATTGTGCCTTGGGACCGTCAAAATCAATTCGTTATAGCTGGGATTTCGTTGTAGCAGGGTTTGCTTCCACATATTTTACTGTAATTCTGCTGGGCTTTCAAATGTTGTTCGTTATAAAGGGGTCTTCGCTATAGCGGGGTTCGTTATAGCGGGGTTCCAAGGTGTAATACTTGTAAGTAGTCAAGCAAGTTTCATTAACTCAAACTGTAGTCACCAAAAACTTACAAACTATATGCATGAGCATATAGCAGAAGCAATATCACTGATTGTAACTTTTGTATTGCAGTTTTCAAACATCTAGTTGATAGCATGACAACCTATCTTAATTACTGTATTTATCACTCAGAGATCCTTATATATTATGCTATGGTTTGAATTTATTTTTTCAAACTGGTTGATATTTTTCAAACTGGGTTGAAATTTTTAAACCAGTTTAATTTTCAGTTTTAAGTAGAATGTGACCATATGTCTTAGCAATTTGGGTTAAGCACTCAAGTTAGTGATTAGGCCTAAGCACTTCTTTAGAATGGTTAGCTTTGATGTTAGGCTGGGAACTTTGCATATTGACTTATTAGTTTGGGTTGAGCTCTCAGTTTAGTGATTAGGCCTAACCACTCATTTGGAATTGATTAGCTTCTTAGTAATTAAGACAAAGTTCATGTATGAATAGATTAAAATTTATATGAGAGGGGCTTGGGGTGATTGTTAAGTGAATCAATGAACGTATGTGAACAATTTAGTTTAGTTAACAAAAAACAGGAAAGCTGGAAAACGCACATGCCTGAGAGGAACCGCAAGAATGCATGTTTTGTCCAAATTTAATTGAGTAGTTTAGTTTCATTCAGTTTTTACCGACAGCTGTACTGAAAGGACGAAAGTGTTTACCGTTTTTAGCTGCTGCCCGGATTTATGCTTAACACATTCAAGGACATTTAAGAAAACTCGCCATAGAAGTAAGTGAATGGAAAATTACCCTTGAATTGTTCATTTAGTCTTTGATTTGTTATAGAATATCAGTGATCTGCTGTACTTAAGTTTGTATTACGAACCGCATGGTTGCACTTTCATTAACGTTTGTTGTCATGGGCATATATAATTCGCCCTTTTCCTTTTTCACTTGTTAATTACTTGATTACACTTAGAAAATAGAATATGTTTGTATAATTTTGATTTCAGATCGAATAAAATCTACTGTTATACGACTGCGAGTTATTCTTCGGTTTGGATTCTTCGTTTTCTATCGGAACAGTGATGAACTGATAATTATTAAAACAAGTATGAGAGGTTTTGCATCCATTGCTTTCATGGTCAAGCGGTAATGACAGTGGGAAGCAGATCCAGAGGTTGGTGAGTACAAGATAAAAAGATAAAAAGAAAAAAAAGTGAAACCTGCTGATAATTATAGTAATCATGCTTAATGGGGATTTGGGGGAAGGGGTAGAGTAGCTGGGGGACATAATAAATCAGGAGGAACTCAGCAAGAAAAGAAGAGAATAGGATAGAGGAATGTAAAGAGATATTTTCCCTTTTCTACAGATAGTTAACAAAAAAAAGAATAAACTGGTTTGAAAATTTCTATATGGTTTGAAAAATCCAACCCAGTTTGAAAAAATTAAACTGGTTTAAAAAAAAATTAAACCAAAAAACCCCACAACATATACAAGGCTTTCTTAGTATCATTGGCTCTTTTAGCTTTCTCAACAAGTTAATTTAGGTTATGTTATGGTATAAATATATCTTTGCCACTGTTTATATTTTACACTGTTCATGTACACTAATTACATAATCTGAAATGACTAAGAAATCAAAAATTGTTAAAATTATTTTGTGCCACATCAAGTACAATTAACAGTATGCTTTGAATTATTGCAAAGGAATACTAAAAAAAAACATCAGCCTAATAAGGATACATTATTTGTGGGCTGGCAGCTATACATCCATATTTAGGAAGTTTTACATGTACAGTATATTAGTTAATGGCCTGAAAGCTCTAAATTATGAGGGCCACACTCGAGACTCAGGGTGCAGGATTTTCCCATAATTATGGACTGGCCTTGATAAACCAACAATTAATTTTAAGAAAAAGCAATATTATTGGTAAAACATTGCAATCCTACCTAGATTTTCTTTAGTTGGTTTACACTGCAATCTACACATTGGATATGCACCATTTTCCATCTCAGCGACACCAGTTTCAGTATTGCAATTGCACCATGAGTAACAGCCTGTTAGTCTTGCCTTGTGAATGTACAAACAAACGGCAATAATTATTATTATCATCAGTGGCACAAAAATACTGACTGCAATCAGTACGTCCCGATGCTTTGCTGTTTTTGTTTGAGTGACATGATGACCGAGTTGGGCAGTACTAGGTGGTACGGTGTGTTCATGTTTGGAACCCTGGCTTGGAGTTGTATAATCATTGGTAGTTGTACTTTGATCCGTAATAGTGGTGCGCTCCCGTGGAAATGGTGTTGACTTATCACATCGGTTCATACTGCTGTGAAAAGAACAGATCATGTTCGATCCAGTTCCAAGTTTTTTTTTACATTCATTTTCCACAACATCTTGCTCATCCTGACAACATTTTGCACATGGAAAACAGTCTCCCTTGTCCTCATCATAATACCTGTCCAGTGACAAAAATGAAAAACATGAAAATGAAAATTTTGCATACAAGAATTAATGCATGTATCTGCCAATATCTAAAACATGATGTATTTTGTAAATTCTTCAAATCCAAGTGCCATGTTGTCACTATAGTAATGTAACCCCACATGATTATCAAGGTCAATCTGACGTGAAATGAATTTGAAGGTGTTGGCCCGTCACTTGTACCTAGGCCCTCCCTGGGGAAACTACATCCGGGCTCGCCAGATCATGTTGTCATTGTAACACGAAGTCCTCGTGGTTGAACTAAAAAATAAAGACTGTGTTCATTGAGCTCTCGATATTGTTTGAGCCATCTGTACCGCCTGATAAAGGTCACACACCTTACACCTTACTTCTTGTTAAGAGCTAATTTGACCAAAATGTTGTCACTGAAATACACAAATGATAGGATTATTGTCCAGATGCACAATTATTGTAGAGGTAAGAAATGCTGTTGATAAAAGATCCTCAAATAATGGTTTTAAAACAGGAACTCCTTAGTATCATTAGAGATTTGTTGGCAAAACACATGCTACCAATTCTTCCTTCAACTGAATCAAACAAATTAATGTACCTTAGCTTGGAGTATTTCCCCATTTTGAAAGCCAAGGCCATGCATTGATTATAAAAACCTTTGCACAATATCATTATAAGAACTAACATTGATATAAGGATTATAGAGTCTGCAGGATATATTACATGCATGTCAATGCCAGGCTGGATATCGCAAACTGAGATAGTAGGGGTAGCTACGTGTAATTAAATTATTAACACTCCTGAGCTTGAGACTTGGAGAACATCATCCTCAGCCTTTTCTTGTGCAGATTATATGCCTCACTTTGTCTGTGCCAGAACAACTTAGGTTGATATTTTCCTAATTTACAGCCATGTTTGGTTAACAAGTAATACCTGTCCTTGCCATAACACGTTTTGTTACACTTGATATCCTGTGTTAGTGTACAGTTCTCCAACACCACCTGATCATTTGCACAAGATGAACAAGGTATACAAACAGAAGTTCCATGTTTACTTGAAAATGACAAGCCAAGTTTGCAGGGTTCACATTTTATCAAAGCGCTTGATAGTATTCGCTTCCCACACTCTATTGAAAGGGTTTGACCTGGAGGGCAAGATGGACAATCTTCACATGATGTTAATCCATCCTCATGTTCCACCAAGAACTGAGTCTCAGAGTTGCACGTGTTTCCAGGCTTAAAAGGAGAAAAATACAAATAATGAATTGCCTGGACACATTAGCCAGAGCTGCAGTTATGCTGAGTTGACCAACCAATAGATAACATTTCTATTCCTGGAAACCAATGGAAATGAAATATTATGAAAATTAATGTGGTACTGCAACCAAAAAAACAATTCTTTTTTTTGTTTTGATTTCAAAACTATGTTAACTAAACACTAACTGACCCAAGTTTTAAGTTTTGATTTTAAAAAGGCACCTGTTTATTTTAACTGGAATTTTCTTATTTATTGGTCCACCATTACTAACTTTAAAATCTTAAGAGAGCTGGGTTGAGGAGAATATGACGTCAAAGACTCACTAGTTTAAGAATGCAGTGCGTGTGTGTACGCGGCTGAATTAATATGCCGCACAGGAGTTGCAGGCTTCCAGACTTTTAAACACTGTGTTTTGCATATATAATAAATTGCGTTTACACGTTGAAATCTTAAGCTAGTGAGTAAATGACGTCATTCTCTCTAGATCAAACCCTCTGATAGGTTGACTAAGAGACTGGAGCAGAAGTTGCAAGTGTTCATCAATAAGAGCCTGAGGAACATCTTGCGGATTTGGTGGCCTTAAAAAAATCAGCAACAAGGAGCTTTGGAGGCAAACAGGGCAGCGACCGATAGAGCAAGAGATAAGTCAAAGAGCTTGGGGATGGATTGGCCACACATTGAGGAGACCAGATGGACATGTAGCCAAGAGGGCACTTGAGTGGAACCCACAGGGGAAGCGAAAGAGAGGAAGACCCCAGCACACCTGGAGACGTACGAGAATGGCAGAACTGGAGAGGAAAAATCTCACATGGAATGAGACAAAGGGCACTACTAAAAACAGGGTGAGGTGGCGTGCTCTAGTTGACACCCTATGTTCCATTAGGAATGAAGAGGACTAAGTAAGTAAGTAAACCCTCTGATGTCCTGTCGGTCAGTTTTGAACGTGAGTAATGGCGGACCATGAAATCCAAAACTTACACTCAAAATAAACAGCCTTCGGATAAAACTCAAAGCTCAAAATTTTGCCAGTTAGGTGTTAAGCGAAACGCACTTTCAAAATCTGAAGAAAAAAAGGAAGTGATTTTTTTAATCATAGTACCACTTTAAACCCCAACATACAAAGTGAACTTGATGATGCATACATGTACTAGTAGATATTTAATCTTATCCTATAAATTCTTATTAAATGGATATTGACACAAGCTTGTTTCAATGAGGGCATTACATGTATATGAACAATATGAATCACACACAAAAAGCATGGAGGTCAAGGACATTAAGGATTTCAATTCATCTCTTTTCGGTTTGTTTCTGTTCAAATCCCCTTTGAAGTAATGAAAGGTCAAAACTTCAAAACACAAGGTTACACTGTAGTTTAGGGTTTGTCTGTGGCACAGAACTTTTGCAATATTAGTTCCTTTTTCGGTAGGGACTGACAAGCACATCTTCTTAGCACTTATAAAGCCAGAAGCCACTTTTCAGCATAACAAGAGATTAACTTCCTAATGACATCCACTGATGCCATTACTTAAAAGCCAGAAATGGTTGCCTTTCTGGTACCTTTCTAGGAATGGCTGTGATTTAAGTATCAGTAAAATTTAATTGCCTAAAAACATGTCAGAATCAAACTAGAAAAATCTGAAAAACATTTACCTCTCCAAATGCTGTAGTAAGAAGACAGGCAACCACAAACAAACATGCCTGCAAAACAAAGCATCTGTAAGTATATGCCGGTTAATTATTCAACTTTCCAAAAAAAAAACACCAAATATTTAACAAAGTATTGTGCTCCCTCAAAATGACAAAACAGCTTACGCATTTTTGTTTAATCGTAGAGTAGGAGTGATGCAGATCTTTACCATATTATTTTTCCCAAAAAATATTTTTTCTGAAATTTGGGTTTGAAGTCAAATTATGGAACATTAATGTTGTGGAGAAACAGTTTGCAAATTGTAGACTACCTCCTAAAGTACTCCTTTTTCGTTTCTAAATGGAAAATTATGGCAAAAAAACATTCCAGCCATTGCCTGATTTCATACCGTGAGGGACTAGGTACGAGTCTGTTAATTATGGGTTTAGCAACTATTGATCCCCGGCCAAATCCGGACAAGTCCGGACAAGTCCGGACAAGTCCGGATTTGGCCGGTTTTCCATACATTTCTTTGTAATTTTTTTACGTTTGTAAATGCCTGTATCTCAGTCAAGACTAGCCTGATTAACACCAAACTTGGGGATTTTAAGAATCTCGATGTGCTCTTTCTGACTATGGGGATCAATAGTTGCTAATCCCATAATTAACAGACTCGTACCTAGTCCCTCACGGTATGAATCAGGCAATTGGCTGTTATCCTCGGTTTCTAGTCTCTAGTCAATGAATACATGGGAAATCAAACTGTAAAATAGTAAGCACCATCTCAATGGTTTCTGCTGGGTTTCAGATTATTACAGGAATCTATTGTATTATTATTTTAAATAAAAGGTAAGCAAGCAGACTTTCAAAACATTAAATAATGACGTCACACATTTCCTGACAGTGGAATGATGCAATACTACACTACAATAAAAGAGGTCGAAAATTTTTGATGCGCGCCTAAGAGCAAGATTTTTTTTAAAATAAACTGTATGAGCACAAATTACCGTTCAGAAAAAGTTTCTGTCTCGAGATAAAGCCAAACTCGGTCGATAGCTAACATTAAAAGTGATATTACACGTAAGATTTGATGCAAACTACACGCTCATAAACTGTGATTACTCAGCACAAATTCCGTGCATTTTTACGTCGTATTGTACTTTCATTTTTAGGCCCTAAAAACACAAAACTAGAACAAACCTCAAGATATATGACCCTAAAAGAGCCGTATATTCTACGCAAAACCACTCACCTTAAGATCAAAAGAATGAAACATACGCACTTTCGGTGATTGTGGTTGCTGCGTCATACCGCTTGGATCCCTTGTGTCATCCACCTGAAAACAAGAAATGTGAACATTCAGGAGAAAATTCGCTCTTTGTGTCTCTTAAGGAGGACCAAAAAGGTTTTTTTTTTATCAAGAAACCATTTTCTCACCATTTTCTCTGACTGCGTCATGATCATGTAACGAAATGTTGACGAAAGAAACGCCGGCTAGGGCTAGGAACAAGACTTGAACAGCAACGCTTTTGAAAGTTCCATGTCGCATCGTCAGGATCATACGTTTCTAGTAGTGTCTTCCAAGGGATGATACGGCACAACACTGAAACACCAAAAAGTGCTTACGTTTACCGTAAAGAGACTCTTACTATACAACCGCACTTCGGCTGATAAGTAAGATAACTGGAAGTTGTGAATGAACCGTAGTTTAATAGGCGTAGACAAGGCGTAGACAAGGCGTGACCTCATTGGTTACCTTTGGCAGCAACCTCGTTCCCAGGGTCCTCTCTCTACTTCAAAGTAGAGATAGGACCCTGGGAACGAGGTTGCTTGTGTCCAAAGTTCATCCCAGGGCAATCACATGAGAAGCATCTGATCTCGCGTGATTTGGCGGAAAATTCCAAGAGCGCACAAAGCAAATGCGAAATAATGAACTCTTCTAAATTCCTACGGATATCAGGAAAAGGCGGGGGTCGTTTTGAATGGGCGGGTAGCGCAAAAGATCTCGACGATTTCTTCTTGGCCATGGGCTACGCTGGAACATGGAGTCAACCGACTGGCGAAGGACATCCCCACAAATTTACAAATAAACTCT
>JAHPZR010022703.1:5000-17936 GCA_019787425.1 Platygyra sinensis | reverse complement strand
AAATTTCTATATGGTTTGAAAAATCCAACCCAGTTTGAAAAAATTAAACTGGTTTAAAAAAAAATTAAACCAAAAAACCCCACAACATATACAAGGCTTTCTTAGTATCATTGGCTCTTTTAGCTTTCTCAACAAGTTAATTTAGGTTATGTTATGGTATAAATATATCTTTGCCACTGTTTATATTTTACACTGTTCATGTACACTAATTACATAATCTGAAATGACTAAGAAATCAAAAATTGTTAAAATTATTTTGTGCCACATCAAGTACAATTAACAGTATGCTTTGAATTATTGCAAAGGAATACTAAAAAAAAACATCAGCCTAATAAGGATACATTATTTGTGGGCTGGCAGCTATACATCCATATTTAGGAAGTTTTACATGTACAGTATATTAGTTAATGGCCTGAAAGCTCTAAATTATGAGGGCCACACTCGAGACTCAGGGTGCAGGATTTTCCCATAATTATGGACTGGCCTTGATAAACCAACAATTAATTTTAAGAAAAAGCAATATTATTGGTAAAACATTGCAATCCTACCTAGATTTTCTTTAGTTGGTTTACACTGCAATCTACACATTGGATATGCACCATTTTCCATCTCAGCGACACCAGTTTCAGTATTGCAATTGCACCATGAGTAACAGCCTGTTAGTCTTGCCTTGTGAATGTACAAACAAACGGCAATAATTATTATTATCATCAGTGGCACAAAAATACTGACTGCAATCAGTACGTCCCGATGCTTTGCTGTTTTTGTTTGAGTGACATGATGACCGAGTTGGGCAGTACTAGGTGGTACGGTGTGTTCATGTTTGGAACCCTGGCTTGGAGTTGTATAATCATTGGTAGTTGTACTTTGATCCGTAATAGTGGTGCGCTCCCGTGGAAATGGTGTTGACTTATCACATCGGTTCATACTGCTGTGAAAAGAACAGATCATGTTCGATCCAGTTCCAAGTTTTTTTTTACATTCATTTTCCACAACATCTTGCTCATCCTGACAACATTTTGCACATGGAAAACAGTCTCCCTTGTCCTCATCATAATACCTGTCCAGTGACAAAAATGAAAAACATGAAAATGAAAATTTTGCATACAAGAATTAATGCATGTATCTGCCAATATCTAAAACATGATGTATTTTGTAAATTCTTCAAATCCAAGTGCCATGTTGTCACTATAGTAATGTAACCCCACATGATTATCAAGGTCAATCTGACGTGAAATGAATTTGAAGGTGTTGGCCCGTCACTTGTACCTAGGCCCTCCCTTGGGGAAACTACATCCGGGCTCGCCAGATCATGTTGTCATTGTAACACGAAGTCCTCGTGGTTGAACTAAAAAATAAAGACTGTGTTCATTGAGCTCTCGATATTGTTTGAGCCATCTGTACCGCCTGATAAAGGTCACACACCTTACACCTTACTTCTTGTTAAGAGCTAATTTGACCAAAATGTTGTCACTGAAATACACAAATGATAGGATTATTGTCCAGATGCACAATTATTGTAGAGGTAAGAAATGCTGTTGATAAAAGATCCTCAAATAATGGTTTTTAAAACAGGAACTCCTTAGTATCATTAGAGATTTGTTGGCAAAACACATGCTACCAATTCTTCCTTCAACTGAATCAAACAAATTAATGTACCTTAGCTTGGAGTATTTCCCCATTTTGAAAGCCAAGGCCATGCATTGATTATAAAAACCTTTGCACAATATCATTATAAGAACTAACATTGATATAAGGATTATAGAGTCTGCAGATATATTACATGCATGTCAATGCCAGGCTGGATATCGCAAACTGAGATAGTAGGGGTAGCTACGTGTAATTAATTATTAACACTCCTGAGCTTGAGACTTGGAGAACATCATCCTCAGCCTTTTCTTGTGCAGATTATATGCCTCACTTTGTCTGTGCCAGAACAACTTAGGTTGATATTTTCCTAATTTACAGCCATGTTTGGTTAACAAGTAATACCTGTCCTTGCCATAACACGTTTTGTTACACTTGATATCCTGTGTTAGTGTACAGTTCTCCAACACCACCTGATCATTTGCACAAGATGAACAAGGTATACAAACAGAAGTTCCATGTTTACTTGAAAATGACAAGCCAAGTTTGCAGGGTTCACATTTTATCAAAGCGCTTGATAGTATTCGCTTCCCACACTCTATTGAAAGGGTTTGACCTGGAGGGCAAGATGGACAATCTTCACATGATGTTAATCCATCCTCATGTTCCACCAAGAACTGAGTCTCAGAGTTGCACGTGTTTCCAGGCTTAAAAGGAGAAAAATACAAATAATGAATTGCCTGGACACATTAGCCAGAGCTGCAGTTATGCTGAGTTGACCAACCAATAGATAACATTTCTATTCCTGGAAACCAATGGAAATGAAATATTATGAAAATTAATGTGGTACTGCAACCAAAAAAACAATTCTTTTTTTTGTTTTGATTTCAAAACTATGTTAACTAAACACTAACTGACCCAAGTTTTAAGTTTTGATTTTAAAAAGGCACCTGTTTATTTTAACTGGAATTTTCTTATTTATTGGTCCACCATTACTAACTTTAAAATCTTAAGAGAGCTGGGTTGAGGAGAATATGACGTCAAAGACTCACTAGTTTAAGAATGCAGTGCGTGTGTGTACGCGGCTGAATTAATATGCCGCACAGGAGTTGCAGGCTTCCAGACTTTTAAACACTGTGTTTTGCATATATAATAAATTGCGTTTACACGTTGAAATCTTAAGCTAGTGAGTAAATGACGTCATTCTCTCTAGATCAAACCCTCTGATAGGTTGACTAAGAGACTGGAGCAGAAGTTGCAAGTGTTCATCAATAAGAGCCTGAGGAACATCTTGCGGATTTGGTGGCCTTAAAAAAATCAGCAACAAGGAGCTTTGGAGGCAAACAGGGCAGCGACCGATAGAGCAAGAGATAAGTCAAAGAGCTTGGGGATGGATTGGCCACACATTGAGGAGACCAGATGGACATGTAGCCAAGAGGGCACTTGAGTGGAACCCACAGGGGAAGCGAAAGAGAGGAAGACCCCAGCACACCTGGAGACGTACGAGAATGGCAGAACTGGAGAGGAAAAATCTCACATGGAATGAGACAAAGGGCACTACTAAAAACAGGGTGAGGTGGCGTGCTCTAGTTGACACCCTATGTTCCATTAGGAATGAAGAGGACTAAGTAAGTAAGTAAACCCTCTGATGTCCTGTCGGTCAGTTTTGAACGTGAGTAATGGCGGACCATGAAATCCAAAACTTACACTCAAAATAAACAGCCTTCGGATAAAACTCAAAGCTCAAAATTTTGCCAGTTAGGTGTTAAGCGAAACGCACTTTCAAATCTGAAGAAAAAAAGGAAGTGATTTTTTTAATCATAGTACCACTTTAAACCCCAACATACAAAGTGAACTTGATGATGCATACATGTACTAGTAGATATTTAATCTTATCCTATAAATTCTTATTAAATGGATATTGACACAAGCTTGTTTCAATGAGGGCATTACATGTATATGAACAATATGAATCACACACAAAAAGCATGGAGGTCAAGGACATTAAGGATTTCAATTCATCTCTTTTCGGTTTGTTTCTGTTCAAATCCCCTTTGAAGTAATGAAAGGTCAAAACTTCAAAACACAAGGTTACACTGTAGTTTAGGGTTTGTCTGTGGCACAGAACTTTTGCAATATTAGTTCCTTTTTCGGTAGGGACTGACAAGCACATCTTCTTAGCACTTATAAAGCCAGAAGCCACTTTTCAGCATAACAAGAGATTAACTTCCTAATGACATCCACTGATGCCATTACTTAAAAGCCAGAAATGGTTGCCTTTCTGGTACCTTTCTAGGAATGGCTGTGATTTAAGTATCAGTAAAATTTAATTGCCTAAAAACATGTCAGAATCAAACTAGAAAAATCTGAAAAACATTTACCTCTCCAAATGCTGTAGTAAGAAGACAGGCAACCACAAACAAACATGCCTGCAAAACAAAGCATCTGTAAGTATATGCCGGTTAATTATTCAACTTTCCAAAAAAAAAACACCAAATATTTAACAAAGTATTGTGCTCCCTCAAAATGACAAAACAGCTTACGCATTTTTGTTTAATCGTAGAGTAGGAGTGATGCAGATCTTTACCATATTATTTTTCCCAAAAAATATTTTTTCTGAAATTTGGGTTTGAAGTCAAATTATGGAACATTAATGTTGTGGAGAAACAGTTTGCAAATTGTAGACTACCTCCTAAAGTACTCCTTTTTCGTTTCTAAATGGAAAATTATGGCAAAAAAACATTCCAGCCATTGCCTGATTTCATACCGTGAGGGACTAGGTACGAGTCTGTTAATTATGGGTTTAGCAACTATTGATCCCCGGCCAAATCCGGACAAGTCCGGACAAGTCCGGACAAGTCCGGATTTGGCCGGTTTTCCATACATTTCTTTGTAATTTTTTTACGTTTGTAAATGCCTGTATCTCAGTCAAGACTAGCCTGATTAACACCAAACTTGGGGATTTTAAGAATCTCGATGTGCTCTTTCTGACTATGGGGATCAATAGTTGCTAATCCCATAATTAACAGACTCGTACCTAGTCCCTCACGGTATGAAATCAGGCAATTGGCTGTTATCCTCGGTTTCTAGTCTCTAGTCAATGAATACATGGGAAATCAAACTGTAAAATAGTAAGCACCATCTCAATGGTTTCTGCTGGGTTCAGATTATTACAGGAATCTATTGTATTATTATTTTAAATAAAAGGTAAGCAAGCAGACTTTCAAAACATTAAATAATGACGTCACACATTTCCTGACAGTGGAATGATGCAATACTACACTACAATAAAAGAGGTCGAAAATTTTTGATGCGCGCCTAAGAGCAAGATTTTTTTTAAAATAAACTGTATGAGCACAAATTACCGTTCAGAAAAAGTTTCTGTCTCGAGATAAAGCCAAACTCGGTCGATAGCTAACATTAAAAGTGATATTACACGTAAGATTTGATGCAAACTACACGCTCATAAACTGTGATTACTCAGCACAAATTCCGTGCATTTTTACGTCGTATTGTACTTTCATTTTTAGGCCCTAAAAACACAAAACTAGAACAAACCTCAAGATATATGACCCTAAAAGAGCCGTATATTCTACGCAAAACCACTCACCTTAAGATCAAAAGAATGAAACATACGCACTTTCGGTGATTGTGGTTGCTGCGTCATACCGCTTGGATCCCTTGTGTCATCCACCTGAAAACAAGAAATGTGAACATTCAGGAGAAAATTCGCTCTTTGTGTCTCTTAAGGAGGACCAAAAAGGTTTTTTTTTTATCAAGAAACCATTTTCTCACCATTTTCTCTGACTGCGTCATGATCATGTAACGAAATGTTGACGAAAGAAACGCCGGCTAGGGCTAGGAACAAGACTTGAACAGCAACGCTTTTGAAAGTTCCATGTCGCATCGTCAGGATCATACGTTTCTAGTAGTGTCTTCCAAGGGATGATACGGCACAACACTGAAACACCAAAAAGTGCTTACGTTTACCGTAAAGAGACTCTTACTATACAACCGCACTTCGGCTGATAAGTAAGATAACTGGAAGTTGTGAATGAACCGTAGTTTAATAGGCGTAGACAAGGCGTAGACAAGGCGTGACCTCATTGGTTACCTTTGGCAGCAACCTCGTTCCCAGGGTCCTCTCTCTACTTCAAAGTAGAGATAGGACCCTGGGAACGAGGTTGCTTGTGTCCAAAGTTCATCCCAGGGCAATCACATGAGAAGCATCTGATCTCGCGTGATTTGGCGGAAAATTCCAAGAGCGCACAAAGCAAATGCGAAATAATGAACTCTTCTAAATTCCTACGGATATCAGGAAAAGGCGGGGGTCGTTTTGAATGGGCGGGTAGCGCAAAAGATCTCGACGATTTCTTCTTGGCCATGGGCTACGCTGGAACATGGAGTCAACCGACTGGCGAAGGACATCCCCACAAATTTACAAATAAACTCTTCACCTGCACTTGGTATGCCACGAAAAAATCCCTTCTTATACAGGGCAAGAAATCTAGCGAGCTAAAGAGAAAGTTGAGACAGATCCTGGTTGATCCTACTCCTTTGGCAGCTGCTAAAGTTGAAGGCGAAACCGAAAACATTGATGCTGAGGGCAGGGAGGTCAATGAAATCGACAAAAGTACCAAATTTTGTGACGGATGCGAAGCTTCTGGAGTTCACAAAGATAACGAGTTTAATGAGGATGACATTCACGATGGGGTAAATCCAGGAAAGGTTATAACAAATTTACTACGGTTTAAAATGAAGAAATGGAACATGGAAGGAGCTAAGGTTACCATAGCAACCCCTTTCATGGACAAGTCTGGCTTGGTCTTTATTATGTCATGTCTGAATAATGAAACAGCTCTTGACAAGGTGTATACCAGAGAAATTTGTGCATGGAATAACAAGAAGATTGACCAAGTCATTGCTGAAGGTGAATTATCAAAACATTGGATTATAAACAAGGTTGTTGCTTTGAAAAAGGTTCCTTCCTTCCATGCTAAGTTTCTGGCAGGAGAGTACAAAGACAAAGTGGAATTGATAGTGACGAGCTGTAACATGACTTCAGAACATTTGTTCTCTGACCAGCTAGAGACACTGATGCGAACTGAGTGTGCTGTGGAAAACTTTTCATAGTTATTGGCTTAAACCTATGGAGATACTGGCAGAGAAAGAAGGAAGCCTGGCAAAGTTTCTGATATGGATGACATAATGCAGGAAGTTCAGAATATTGAGTAAGTGTGTGGACAGTATCAGATTGATATTGGCCTGATATATGCAGCTTGTGTTCAGTTTGTGGGTAGTCCAACAATGTTTTATCATTGTTGTGCCAATAGGGATTATACACAGCAAATAGTCATTACTTCTCTACTTTCGTTGCATTCTTTTTTTCACTTTTACAATGATCTTGTAATTTTAAGTAGAAGCAATTTTAATCTTAAATCATCTTAAACTCTAATACAAAATTTTAGTTACATTTTTGTATTCCTGGAACTTACTATGACAATATTGTAATTTTAAGTAAAAGTGGTTTACTTTTCAATGAGTTCTATATAAATTAATGATTATTATGATGATGATGATGATGATGATGATGATGATGATGATGATGATTATTAGTATTATTATGACCAAACCAATAAATTCATAGCCCTTTTAAGCCTTAACATTTATCTGGTTTAGTTTTATCCACCCGTCCTGTAAGCCTGGCCTGATATTTTTAAAATCTGCATGGCACGTTATCTCCTACCCTAAGCAGTAATTGATTATATTACATCATGATTTCTAGTAATCTTCTCCTTCTTAATTCTGTTTTTTCTCTTTTGCATTAAGGAGGCTCGAAAGGGTTTCTCGTTTCTGCAGTGTTTGTGAAACGATGGATGATTACAAAGGATATTTAATGGTGTGGGCAGACTATATGTCTCCTCGAAAATCTATTGCTGGGCTATACTTTAGGGTACTTGTGACATCATATCAGTTACCATGGTAATGTACAAGGTGCACAAAAACGTCCTCTAAATTTCAGTTTTTGTAAATTATCTGAGAAACTTATTCGGTGACCTACCATTTTTATTTCGTTGTTGAAAAGTTGACAGTAAGGAAAAAAAATTATCTAGTAGAATTAATATTTTTAAAGAAGACGCGTTTTATGGCTTACAGAAAATTCCACTAGATAATTTTCCCCGAAACTTTTATATCTGAACTGCCATTGTGAATGGTGCGTGCATGCAAAAATCAAGATAGGTCACTGAGCAAAATTACGAGCTAAAAACAAATATTTTCTGCAGATTTTATTTCGGTTCACGTGATTTTATGCAAGATTTAACTTCTGGTGTGCTAATTTTGATTCACTCAGCTGACGCATGTGTTTGCACGCGCGTGTGCAGCTAACAACCCTTTTGAGCCTCCTTAAGGGAGATAGTTTGCAACCCTTAAAGTCCTAAGGGGTCTCCCTTTGACTATGCAGTAAAATCGTCTGGCATTTGACAGAGTAAAATCTATAAGTCACTCTCAGGGAGTGAAGGGTTAAATTGAAAATAAAATTAATATCCTGTATTAATGCTGGAGTCTTGTAATTTGCTTTTTTCTATTTCAGGCCAAATAGGTAAAAATAATTAAACAAGTCAATAGTCATTAGTTCTTTTGGGCAGCACAAACCTTTATCTAGATAAAGCTTATTGAGCAATTTTCATTTGAGTGTGCATGGAAAGTAGTTGATTTGGTTTGCATTACTACATTAAGCCATTAGCTCAAAAAATGTGCACCATAATGTTTCATCAAATCAGAAGTAAAATCAGTAGAAAATTGGTAGAAATGAAGTTAAATTGTGATTCACACAGATAAGTTTTCCAGCAGTTTGCTCCAGCCATATGTATTTACTTCAAGCTTTGACTGATTCATTGGATTGTCCGTGTCCTTTGTGACTGTCCAACTTTGGTTTCAGTTTAACAACACTCAACTGAAATCCACTCTATTTTTATGTTGGGGAATACCCCTGGAATTAACCTGCAATCAATCATACCCTACCTACCTATACCCAGGAATTGAATTTCAGGAACTGAAAATGAACACCAGACCTGGCAAGGCATAACACAGCATGTCTGCTGGTCCCATTGATTAGTATCATTTCAGGGTTTTGTGTTACAACATAGTAAGAGAATTTCTAACACAATGTGCAGGCCAAATGTCCGTTTTTAAGACAAATGCCATTTTACTGTCACGCCAGTAAAATATAGTTAATGGAATGTGACGCACGTATCTTTGGGTCTTTCATGGCGGCACAGCTCTCAATAAAACTATTGTGTAGACAAGCTTCAAAGGTTGCTTAACTCTGAGACTCATTGTATATTGGGTTTGAACATTGTAACTTTGTTAACTTTTGCATTCCATAATGATTGACGGCATTGGCCAAAAATATTAAAGCACTATTCATGGCAATGTTTTTTCACGTGTAATGCCAAGCTGTTTTGTAGTACAGCTCTTTCTACTGGCTATTTTGTAGATGGTAGTCTAGCTATATGAGCTCAAACAAACTGTTCAGAGTTCACTTTAGTGTTCTTTTGTACAGCGCAGTTAGTACTTGTTGTAAACTAAGTGTTCTGTTGTACAGCACAGTTAGTACTTGTTGTTAACTATTGTAAATTTTTCCCTCCCTCCCTCCCTTTGGAGATGGGTTGGTTGTATTATTGCAATCTATTAAATGAGGGTCACTCTTAAGTGTTTCAGTTAAGTCGTGCAGCGACTTCCCCCAAGCTTGTTGACCTCATTGCCTTTGAATATCGCCTGCTAACTGATACTCTTGTCCGATCCAGCGCGTGCTGTTTTGCATCCAGCTTGTATTGTTGGGGAGATAAGTGAGGTTCGTTTGTCACGCAATAGCCGGAAGTCGCACAGGCTAACCTAACGCAAGGCAGTGCTCCCCATTAACGCCAATTTGAGTTGTTCATTGTCTTTATTTAGTAGCCCGCATGTTTAATAAACATTGGGCTGAAGTTGGTGGGTTTTGTCAAGGAACAGTGACATTAATGCATATTTTGTCAACAACTCAAGCTTATTGGATAGAGAGGTTCACAGTAATGGTGATTCTTTTTTTCAGGAAATAGACCATTCCCACCCCCTTCATGTCAGGAATAAAGACCAAAAAAGATTGAAGCTAGTAGTCAGAGCCCTATGTTCCAGAGGGAATGATGAGGAATAAAGAAGAAAAAAGATGCCAGGGGTTAACTTGAACACTTTTTATTGGATAGCAAGGTTTCACAGTTATGGCGCTTCTCTTTTTTGCAGGTAATCAATCATTTCATCGGAACAAATATTTATGTCTACATGTCAAAGGTAAACCCAATCACTTTTCTCAACAAAAAGGCAACCTTTTACACAGCTGAAATACATCAAAAGAGGAACATATGTCCCCAGACCTCTCAAGAATCTTGACTGTTTTTGGCATTCTAGAACCTTTTGGGGCATGCCATAGACTGGAATGAGCATGTGATCAGCCCAAAGAGGGTCCTCATGTCACTGCACCTTTCAACTACAACATTGAACATGATCATATTAATTTTGAACCTTAAGTAGTAAAATATCCCATACTGGAAGTCATTTATAATCATGGAAGTATGCTGTTCCTTTAAGGGAATTTCCAAATAATGTAGCCATAAAAATCAGTTTACATGCCATAGTGTGACTATGTAATATTTTCCTTTTAGTAAGTGCTATTAATCTGTCATTGTAAATAGCGATCTATAAGGAATAAGTTATTATTAAATTATTATTAAGTGAAAATACTCGTACTCACTCTCAATTCTCAAACTATGCATATAAGATGGGTAACTTTAATGCCTGATAATAATGTCAGTAGTAAATAATAAGTATAATACTATTTTTATGTTTGGTCCTACTGTAACAACCTCTGTTTGAAGAACTAATAATGGTATGCCGAAACCCTTGCTACTGCGTCTCTATTTACTACTATTTACTACTAACTTTACCTTTTTATCAAAAGAGCTTGGCAAGCTTTGGACTACTAAATGGCAATTTTTGCCAGGAGCTGGTGCTTACAGAGAAGACGGTGGAGTTATTATTGTGTTATTAAACAATTAGATTATGATCGAGATTTCTATCGTGTGATAGTTGACTCAAGCAATAAAAATTGAGAGCAAATAATCTAATTGTTTTAGTATAAATCCACTAGTCGTTCAAAGCTCAATCTAAATCTTGTTTACAGACACTTTGAAAATGCCAAGAAGCAGCCATGATTTTGTAACAAAGGCATATGGCTATGCTACTCACTATCTATCACAACAGATAGCGAGTAGTGTAGCCAATCAGAGAACAGCATTCATGATAGAACTCTAGCAGATTTAGACTAAAATGCAATAGCATAGTTGTCCGGTTGTGTCCTGTTGTATACTTTGCACACATTCTTCAAACACTACTGAGATCCATCATGGCCTAGAAGGATTTATCTGTTTTCCAAACGATAACCTAACAATAGTGCAAATATAAGGAAGCATGATTATTTGTATCACATTTCCTTGACATTTTGCACCAGGCATAACTGGGCCATAGCATGCATTAGCTACACATGGTAAATTAGCTCTAAATCTATAAAGTTATTTAAAACGTGTTAACAGTCAAGTGATACAAATTTAGCGGTGCACAGTAAACTGTACTAAGGTATAGACCATTTAATAAATATTATTATGGGGGCTGGGTTACGTTGGTGAGAGAAATACCATAAAACATTGTGCAAGGAAACTTGAGCAAAAAAACATTCATGTGCTGGGTGTAGATGACATACAAAAAATAACAGAATGACATAACAGGAATTAAGCAAAAAATATTACGTCTCATTCAGATCAAGATTACAGATGACAGAATGGAATCTACTTGAAAATTCTCCTACCCCTATAGGTTTTCTAATGGTCAATCCTTGAATAAGTGTCAATCACCATTTAGTTTAGATCATGGCACAACAACTGTACTTAGGCTCCAGTGCTGTTTGGAATTGGGTCATAAACATAAGGTTCTATGACATCAACAACATCAAAACGCTGGATTTTTCGTAATTGAAGAATCTGCACAAAATCTGCGACAGTGAGATTCGGTGACTTGGCCTTCAATGCCTCCAACATTACTGTACAGGGACTTCCATCAGGAGTCAACATTTCATTCCTGAAAACTTGAATTTGCTCTTCTGTAAAACCAATTTTTGCTCCAACATGTCGCCAGTTACCAACCCCTTTAAGAGGCATGTCCAGTTTCATACACACAGCATGTAGCACCTCCTCAGGAAGCTCCTGAAGACAGGGTGATGACTTCTCTTGGTTGGTAATCAGGGGATCTTAACAATAAAACAATTATTATTAACAATTATTGAAAGTCATTGTTCTTCAAAAATCAAGTAATAATGTTAACATGAAAATTTTGTGTAATAACGTTATAGGTCTCATCAGAAGCATAGCACATTTGAGCTCAAGTCTCAAGAAGATTTCCACAAGATAATTGACAACTGTTGTCAGTTTACATGCTGTGTGTTCTAACAACATATCACTCACTACCATAGCCAACAAAAAACTCTACCAACCTATCTCACAAAAGTACAGTATACTGTGTTGGATCGTGGTTGGCTAAGAAGGCTTCCTTTTTATTAAAAAGTATAATACCCATGAAGTATAACCTATTAAGATTGATTCTGCTCAAAGTTTGAGAAATGGGTGCAAAAATTATTTATGAAAAATCTACTCGTAGCACAGTAACTTCAGGAATGCTATTTAAAACAACTAACTTTAGTTTCATTTCTCTGAGTGACCCCACAATTAAAATTAATTCTCAAGCATTCTCAAGAAAGTTAATGCCAAACATTGAAATCACTGGGTGCGCTCAAGAGCCTAAGTCTTGATAAGGTCTCCTGCATTCAAAATATTACCATGCCATGAGGTTTTTTTGGTAACTTAATTTTTGCCATTATTGAATGACTATGTTCTGCAGAAATTTATATGGTTTGCCATGTCCATGCAGATACTTACTACCCAGATTCCTTCCAGTTACCATCTGGTCTTTGTCATTATGAAACCCTGGTTTGCACTCCTGAACCCTCCTAAATGGATCCTACAGTCAAATGTCAGAGATTTGCAATAAGTTAAGTATACCAAAATAATGCAACACATGTACATGCTGCATTATTTTAATAGGCTAGAAAAGAGCAGTTCTGTAATAGTTCTGTAATAGTTCTGTAATGTAACCACATCAACTTTTAAAATCAAATTGGTTATAATTACTTTCATTTATTTAGTAACTAAGAAGTAAAGGAACACAAACCTCTTTGATTGAGGCAACTGCACAAATTGTTGTGGA
>JAHPZR010022703.1:0-2500 GCA_019787425.1 Platygyra sinensis | reverse complement strand
ATTGGACTCCACTCAGTCCTATTACCATTACTTATTATTGTTATTGTCATTGTTATTGTTGTTGTTGTTGTTATTATTATTATTATTATGCCTGATTACCTCCCCCCACCCCCCAATTTTACCTCTTATTTACATAAATGGGAACTTTTCACGAAAACATAGGATCTGGGCTCATTTAAAGTCCAAATATATGGATAACAAAAATTTTTCACCTTGACTGAGGTAGGTCAACACTGCTTGTACTTATTCCTGAAATGTTTAGCTATTTGTCATAATTTCCCCATGCAAGAAAGAGGAAACTTCCTTAAATTGAAAGTAACAGTGCATGTAGACATGGAGCCCATGATACTGAGGATTTTTATTCAGCAAAGATTTTCTTTTCTGCAGTCAAAACCATGACACTAATAACATGAAGAGGTTACCTCTGGTTTTATTTCTCCAACAATCCAACCTCCAACAGGTTGTTTAACAGAAATCTTGATGTCAGTTTCAGTTATAGTCTCAACATACAGGGAATCAGGGGAACCCAACAGAATCCTGTCATGTGACCTTTCTTCTTCCATGATTTTCTGTTAAAAGATAATGTTTGTCCAGTTAAAGCTATAAACCTATTGTCTTTTTTAAAAGTTCGTATTAATTAACAGTTATGCCATTTATCACAGCTAAAATTAGTGGAAGTCTAAGAGGTAATTGCTGATGCCAGATGATCCCAAAATTACTGTTAAGTAACAATTATCTATACAATGTCATAATGTTTACAAGATTTGCTATAATTAGTATCGAACTAATTTTTGATAGCAAGTTTTGGCATTCATACCTTACTTGGTATGCATATACATTGTAGGAAGATGACCTTACTGATGTTGCCTGAAGAAAAACACTTAGTCTACTTGTTTCAGTGACAGGCAAACATTTTCTGACTCCTCGTCAATCAGCAAGCTGCTCGGACCTGAATAGTCTATGCTTTGTTAATTTTCACCAAAATGAAAATTAAAGTCATTGAGCTCTTGTTTTGATTTGCCTTTTTCGGTATGTTTTGTGAAGTTCTAATTTCATAACATCGGTTTACAGTCTTTCCCGTAAAACCGTGAACACCAGAGAAATTTCTGGAATGTTTATTGTTTCGCGACCAATCAAATGCGAGATGTAACCGCAAAAGATAACCGCCAAACCGCAGCATGGATTAGTCATGACTTGATTCGCAACAACGAGCTGGCTTTGTCTTCCACGACAAATCTTCAATTTTACTGTTTTCAAATACTGGAATAGTTCCTTTTGTATTTTTGCTTATTTATATGCAAAGAATAGATATGAATGATATGTTTAGTGACATATTACGGGAAATAATGAATGAACCAATCAGAAGCGGGGCTGACCGGTGTACTTCACGTGCAGTTCAGAAGGTCATGCTAGTTGGCTGTGATTGGTGCTTTTTGATCCGTATTTTTTGTAGCGGAGAAGCCTTCATCCGAAAACTTGTACCGTTGTAAATTTTGACAATTTACACTCACTTCTACAGGTCTATTCCGAATACGGTAGTTTGGTTTTTGAAGGTTAGTCGTGAAGAAAAGCCAATTTGTTGGAAGAAAAGACATCTCGCTGTTTCGAATTAAGTCGTGACTAATGCATGCTGCGGTTTGGCGGTTATCTTTTGAGGTTTTATCTCGCTTCTGATTGGTCGCGAAACAATAAACATTCCAGAAATTTTCTCTAGTGTTCACGGTTTTACGGGAAAGACTGTAAAGAATTCTGCTTTGCATTTTTTAAAATTATTTTAGGGAAAGATATATACTTATGTATGTGTGTGTGTGTGTGCGTGTGTGAATCTTGAGGTCTAAGTTAGCTGTCATAAGTCCATATTAAAATATTGAGACCTGTTTTTTAAGTGAGGAGTCCTGACTCAGTGTAAGCCCTGTGGTTTCCTTTAGGTCTCCTTGCCATTTATTTTTTCTTTTTCTGTTAAATCTTATATCACCTCTGCTGTAAAATGTACCACATATGCCAAATAAAACAATGAATGAATGAATGAATGAATGAATTTTTAGCTTCTTTTTCCAAGAGTGGTGTGTTAATTAACTGTCTTAGTTAACAGGTTTTTAACTACAATTAAAATGTGCAAGCAGGAATGCATCTACTAGAACATATATTAACAACTAATCAGTTTTATTATTACTCAGTATATAAAAGATTTAGTACCTCTAGTGATGCTTCACAGTCATCAAAAACATATAGGTATGCTGTGTAGTTCACACCAACCCTGCCCTCTCCTCCAAAGACAGCACACTGTAGACGCTTCTTTGTTGGTTTGTTATTATGAAGAGATACGCCAACAACAACATAAGTAAGAAGATAGTCCACTTGGAAGCTAACTTCATTGTTGTGGACTTCATAGAGTTCTTCATCTTTCCACACAGCCCTTTCATCAAGTAGAGATGAGCTTTTGAGTTTTAGATCCCACCCATTACTATAAAACACCAAGGCACTGTGTGGTATCCTGACC
>JAHPZR010022702.1:10000-19788 GCA_019787425.1 Platygyra sinensis | reverse complement strand
GAAAATAAAATCAGCAAATCAGCTAATTGCACTTCTAGAGAACACCCCTGTATGATCCTCTGGTGTACAAGTAAGTACTCTTTGGGAACCAACCTAGCTAAGATTCGTTTAAGGTAATAATTTGCCAAATGAATTTGCTACATTTTGAAACCTTATTTTGTAATATAAGTGTATTGTTTGGGTGTAGATTTGCTGCAGAGGGTATGACACTGGGTAAAGATGAAAAGAGAGTCAAGCAAGTTCTGACAATACCAATTGACGACAGTGGTGAAGAAGATCTCTACTCACACCTGTCTGACATTATTCATTTCATTGGTAAGAAAAGAGAATGTGGAAGAGAGGGTATCATATACACCTTCCCAACAGATTCTGTTTTGAGCATTTAAATACTGTTAGCATTTTTAGCTCCTCCACTGATGACTTTCACCAAGTTGTTCCTTTTACCCTGTGGGTTCCACTCCAGCCCTGGTGGGGCACCTCTACAGACCCACCCCAAAGGTCTGACCCCTTGCCCTTTTGTTTACCTTTTTGGCAGAAAAGGTATCCCCTGTATTGTGAATAAATCACTAAAGAAGGAGATCTTTTTGTCATTTTCATTTATGAAATGATACATGCAGCCATAAGGTGTATCTGTTTAAAGTATTAAATAAAAGCCCTTTTAAAATAACTGACATATTTCCCTACTCTTAAATATAACCCAACTGGTGAATTCCTTATCCTTTTAAATAACTGAAGCCTGAAAAAGGCAACTCTTTCAGTCAGAGCCTTCACATGTAGGTCATTAGAGGGAGTATGTGACTAATCCCCAGGACTCCAGCACCTGTTGGGGCCAGTGTCAGATGCTGATTTCTGTAGTGTGTAGCTGATCCAATTCCATTTGCATTGTGCCCATAATTCCTATGGTTGGAATGAATTAGTGTTTTGTCTGATAAAAATGTACTATTCTTTGAAGCTTTATGCTAACGCCATCTATTCTTTCCATTAGCAACATAATGATGGATTCCTCCAGTAATAAAATTCTCCCTTCCCCTATTCTTGACTGCACTGTGTGAGAAAAAGAGAGGCATCATGTGATGACCCACATACATGCAGTGTGACAAAGGAGAGAATCTTTTGTCAGCCTGCTGTCTTAATCAAGATTAATTCCTTGTTTTCATTTGCCTTTCAGATGACCATCAAACTAAAGATGGCAGAGCAGTTCTGCTGAGTTCAACATTGGGTATTAGTCGCAGTGTTGCTGTAGCAATAGCTTATTACATGTGGAACAACAAAGTCTCTCTGAAGGTGACATTGCTTTTTCAAACAATAATAATAGGCCTTTTAATTTAACTTGCAAAGTCCTTTGCATAACCTCACATGCACTTGTGAATCATAAAAACTGTTTGTAGATCAAAAACACCTATCCACAACTATTACAATCTTCTAGGCTTGTGATCGGAACACAATCTTTGTACACCAAGATCAAATACACAAACCGAACATTTTGTCACTCTGGGGGGGGGGGGGGGGGCACTCATCATACCTCTTAGGGTTTCCTTTGAAAATTTCTGATGAGCTTCTCTGTCATTTTTATATGGGAATACCCACCCTGAACCAGGTGGTACATTACTCTTTTGTCATTTTTATATGGGAATACCCACCCTGGACCAGATCTTGGCATGGAATCATGTGGCTGATCACTCCTTTGTTAAATTTATATGGGAATACTCTCCCTGGGTCAGAACTTGACGTGGAAACATGTGGATGATACATTACTCCTGTGTTATTTTTATATGGGATTAATTTTTGGGCTTTGATTACTCATCGATTACTCATTGATCATCGCCAATAATCAATGACTAATCAACTGATTACTCATCAATTACTCATTGATTACCAATAATGTCATTGATCATCGATTAGTTATGTCTGGTAAATGTAAATTTTGAGATGAACTCTGGTACATCTCGTGAATAAATTTCCTTCTCTATAGTAATACTCAGGAATGCGATATTGTTACAACTCCTTATTATCCTTTTTTCGCTCTATTATCGTTGAAGTGGCTGCTTACAGGAAGATAATTTTGAACAAAAGAAAATTTTCAACTTTTAGCTCGCTTACAAAGGGTGGTTGCTCACAAGATGTTCCAAATGTAAAGAGAATTGACTTGGAAACTTTTGGTATTTTGGAAAACTGGACACTGAGGAGTGGTGCTTGCAATTGGAGGTTCGACTGTAGCGAACCCAGTGCATTAGCAGCCTTGGGAGGAGGGGAGGGGGGCTACTCTTCAAAGTACCAAATGAGGAGGCTCTGCCTTGAGGGCCAACCATCTACCCTTTTGTACACCATTTTTACTGAAAAGGTACCCCTTTCTTAGTACTTCATCCTTGTTGGCCAGGATCACTGTTGCATGTTGGAGAGAGTGTATGTCACTTCTTGCCGATAATTCTTGAACAATATTTCTTTACTGTCTTTGTGTTCCTCTGAGAGAAAAGCAGTTGTTTCTCCCTGCACCCCGCCCCGACTCCGTTCCACCCCTTTATTTCCGCACGGCGATTTCGTTTGCTCGCATTTTTCTCCTCTCTATGAGTTTAGTGGGCCCCAGGGGGTACTTGTGCGGCCTGCTTCCCAAACCCCTTACCCTAAGTCTGTTTATGACCTGACCCTTAATCAATATCCTGTTTCAGACCCGCCTTATAAGTAGTTCCCTATTTTACACCAATGGTCTTATTGATAATGATGAAAATGTGGCTTCTTCGATAAAACATACCGGAGACTAGAGCGCGAAATTTTTTAAATGACCAAAATCTATACCCTATTTATGACCAAAACCGCTGAGAAATCATACCCTTTGGGGCCGCACATACCTATACAGGCCATATATGAGAGTAACCCCCGGAATAACTACACTTACGTAGGTTTGTTTTTCTTTCAGGATGCGTACAACCACGTGAAGAAATGCAGAGAAAACATGCAACCAACAAGAGGCTTCATTGAGCAGTTGTCTCGCTGGGAAGAAAAGATGTTTGGCTCTATTGTCACTGACATCAGTGAACCAGAATATTAGCAAGCAAAATGCAATGAAAAAAAAACGTACTTTATACAAAACGTTTAACTTTTCATATTCCAAAATCAGTCTCTTTTTTAACAATAGTTGACACTTGGTAACGTTTTAGTGCCGTGTAAATAAAATCTATCGTTCTTATGCATTCAGTGATGAATTTCTCTCTGAAGTGAGATCTTGTTCAATCTGTTCAGGTTTGCTTTCGTTTTTTGTACATTGCACGCTCCGAATTTTCTTTGTTGAAAGACAAATCGTGCGTTGTTTACGTTTAAATAGGAAGATGTTCTCATCCACTTTGTTAAAAATATAAAGATTGATTTCAAACACCTACATGTTTGATCATTTTTTTTTTTCTCATTTCTTCCAACTTCTTAGCTTGTTTGAAGTATGTGCCCGACTGCCATACCAGAAACCCCTCGCCACTCACTTGACCTTGTCTCCGGATTATGAGTCCGTCACTCACTGGCTCGAATGCGGCCCGGGGCGGAGGGGAGGGGGAAGGACTGATATAAAAGGACGACAGTGCTCGTCACAGTGTAGGAGTTACAAAAGCGGTTTTCGGAATCTCTTAGGGTGTTAAGTTCCAAATATTCCACAGCGAGAGATATTGCGGTACCTTTAAGGGAATTGAGCCGAAAAAATATGATAGAGGATAATGCGTTGTTTTGGAATTGTTATCTGTTAGGATTGGAAAAAAATTCAAGTCTTATAGTACACTCAACAAAATTACTCAATTTTGATTGGTCGAGAGCAGTACAATTAATCCCAAATTGTACTCCGTAGGAGAACCTTTTAAGTTTCCATGGAAACGATGCGTAATTTTGTTGAATGTACTATAAATAAAAAATCACACGACCTCGTACAATTCGTGATTAATAGGTACTCGTGATTTTGAAAATTCTCAAATTGCACTCGCCTAAAGGCTCGTGCAATTTTGACAACTTTCAAAATCACTCGTACCTATTAATCACGAATTGTACTTGAGGTCGTGCGATTTCCTAGACAAATCAATCAAACAGGACCTTGGTTGTTCTTAGGAATTATTTTCAAAGTTTCCCACGTGTAGCCCCGTCCTTTTTGTATGGGAGTAATCTCCACCCCCACCCCGTCGGATGCAGACGGGAGTTTGGATAGTAGATCAGGTTCTTTCTTTTCCTGGCCTCTTAAATTGGGTAGAGTGGGACATGATGGGGAAAAATCACATTCGTGATTTCAGATCCGGTTTCTCTCTTACGCGACCCTCATTAGGCTCGATTATCAGTTGCTGTTCGGGAAAGGAGCCGGCGTTTCTCTAGCCTCTTCCAGGCGTTCAGTTAGTCAGGGCGCAGCGCGGAAAACAGCGCGCGAAAAAATAAAAAAAGTGCGGCGAGAGGAAGCAAAAGAAACACCTGTGGGCAAACTTTACAAAAGGTCGTCCCGGTATATACCCTCTGATTGGTCAATTATGACAGGTCTTGTCAACATTGAAGCATTACTGACGCACAAGCTGCTGATGAGATATGCAATATATGGCGGCGGTCAGAGACCTTTCAACGAGTAACGCGGTGTTCAAGAACAAAACTAACAAAGGTAAAAGATTTTCCCAAGTGAAGTTCCCTCGCGAAGTAGTAAATTTCTCTATGTAAAATAAATATGGGCCAATTCTCAGTGTTGAGAAAAAAATATAATTGTCAGAAACGTGAATTTAAAAAGCAATCGTGACTATAATCATGGTGCTATTATAAGGATTTATGTGGAATAAACAGGGTGCCGCTGCTCCTAAACGAACATGGGGACCCTTCATTTTTATTTCAAAATTTAATTTTCTATAATATAAACAATCAATTGGCAAAGTTTGAGAAAAATCTCAGTGTAGGTTCTATTTCGGTGGAATTACCCTAACTTAAATACTTAAGGGCATTTCAAAATCAACCTGTGCTCAAAACTAGGGCTTTTTCACAAGTTGCTCGAGATTTTCCTAGAAGTTTCCCGAAATTTCTCAAAAAGTTGCTAAAAAATCAAAAGTTGCTTTTTGTAACGAAAGCTGCTAAAAAGCTGCTCCAAAAACAAGGATTTTTGTGCCAACGTTGCTAAAGTTTCTCCTTAATTAGCAGCAAAAAAGTAAAGTAAAAACTAGGTATCAATATGGTAAAAGTTCGTCCAGGGTCTGGAAAGGTATTTTCGGGATCTGGGATTTGACCAAAGTACAGTTCGGGAATCGGGAAAACAACGAACATCTTGACGGGATCCGGGATTTGGCTGCTCTCCGGAAAGCGGGACTCGCCAAAATTTGGGTACTATGGGATGCGGGATTTTTCGCCTGTTTTTTGGGAATTCGGGAAATCGTCACGATCCAGATAAACTTCCTAGTAGCCAAAGCCACTGTTGTCGCCTTTTAAACCAAACTATGCAGTGTGCCTGGTTAAAAGTTATCTCATTGAAACTGTCAGAGAGTATTTTATTTCGCTGTAGATGCCAGAAACTGTCCACGTGGTATAATAGCATACCAATGCTCAATCTCGTCAGTCTCTTCAAGGGTTCACATTTACTGTAATCTTCAGGGGATTTTTTCCGCAACTTATCTGCTACATGGCCCTAGATATGGCAAATAATGATGCCAGCTCTGCTACAGTAAAAGTCATGGTCTCGTTTTAACTCGTGGCCACCGACGACTCTAGATTTAGCGCAAGAACCTCGGCGATCCACAAAGAGAAATTCAATGTTCCCGGCAAAGAGGTGACGAACACAACGATCTGTCCAACATCGAGAACTGACACTTAAAAACCTTCACTGGGTTAGCAGAAATCGCCAAGAGTAAAGGCCTTTGAGAAAACGTCGAGGTCATGATTGTCGTGCTCTTTCACCATACCGAGGTACAAAAAGCTATTTCTCTTTGGCGGGAACTGAAATATCAGTCGAAGGGGCAAATCTACAACTTACATTTATTATCTTTTGTAGTAATTAGACTTTGTAATGTATTTCTCTGGGAAAGAAAAACGGGATTCGGGAAAAACTGTGCGGGATGCGGGATTCTCATGAAAAAGGAGCGGGAACTCGGGATCAGGAACCCCCCCCCCCCCCCCCCCCCCACCCTACTTCCAGACCCTCTTCTTCACCTGGGAAACTCGAGTCAGAAATGAAATGTGGAAGCCCGGGGGAGGTACTTGATATATCCCTGGGTGGGGAGGTGCGGCCCGGCCCCTCGTACCCTGACCCTGTTTAAGACAAATTATCGCTGATTTTCCTACCCTGTTTAAGACAGAATTCCGATTTTTGCTACCCTGTTTAAGACGTAATTTAAAAGTTGCGGTTACAAATTGTGTGGCTTTCTTGTTGTGTAATCAATGGAAATTTAATGTGCCTGGTATCAATGCCAAAGCCAACGGAAGTCAGTATTAATTTACAAGAGCTTGTAAAAATTTTGCTGTTTATCGTCCGAGAAAAGATATCTCATTTAAGACAAAAATTGATAAATCGATACCCTGATTAAGACAAAAAATGATAAATTCGATACCCTGTTTAAGACAAAAATCCCGAAAAACACACCCTGGCTGGCCGCACGTCCCCATTAAGCCCTTATAAGGGAGTACCCCCCCCCCCCCCCCTCCGGGTGTGGAAGAAGGCCAATTTCTCTCGAGCAGGATCTCAACAGTGGACAGCTCTGTCGTCCTTTTTGGGACTCATCAGCACTGTGTGGCGAAGATATGTAACCCGAACGCCCGGTCGCGCTGAGCGTCATTCATTAGGATCCTCCGGGATTTTCACTACCCTCTAGTCTCCTTAAGGTAGTCACGCAACGTTTCTTACCACTGGGGGAGAAGCGTTGCGTGACGACCCTAAATAACGGCACCTTCCCCCTCCGGCTCCTCACCGGGCCACCCTCCTCCGTGAGAGACTGACAGCGAGGGCATGCGCATTGTCAATTCTCGGTGTTCTCGGTTCTCTATCAAGATCTGCAGGGATTTCCACACATTTTAGAGCTTTCGAGATGTTTTCAAGAACCGCCTTCCGTTTAAAGGGCACCAGCAAAGCTATAAGAAGCTTTTCGGTAGCTGCCCAGGTAATCACTTTTCTTAATTTGTGTTGAGTTTTCCGAAAAGAGTTGTCAACACTTTAAGCCCCTCACGAATCTTTAAGCTTGCATATGTTTGAGCTTTCTTTTATGATTTGTAGAACCACCAGAAAGTTGCTGTTCTCGGTGCTGCTGGAGGAATTGGCCAGCCTATGTCACTGCTAATGAAACAGCATACGGCCATTACCCATATGGCTTTGTACGATATCGTCAATACACCAGGTATTAATAGACAAAGGTTTTATGCATGGGGATCGTTTAACTTAAATTTATTAAATAGATATTTGCAGTTGAGACGACTTAGTCAACTGATCGAAGAATGTCTTAGCCTGCGTAGCAGCCGTCTCGTTTCCTTTACCAGTGGAGATTGAACAAGCGAGCGAAGGAGCATGCCAGGGATGAGCAAAAAATTGAGAAGAAGTGGGGAGGGGTGAGCGAGTCGGGTGATGTGGTGGGGAGAAAACGGATCGACCCCAAACATTTTACCCAACTCTGTTCACCCACGAACAGGGAACAATAGTGCAATTTGATTGATTATTAGCCTGTCAAACAAAATATCACATGGTATTTTATGATGTACCTGCTTAACAACAACAGAAAATGTGTCGCCTCTACCTGAAACACAGAGTGATTCTATAAAAGGCAAGGACACACCATGTTTGAAGCACTTTGTTGGTTTTTTGTGCAATGATGGAAAGGCATGGAGAAATAACGTTAAAACAACAGAGTCATTTAAGTAGAATAGTATAAGGAAAATGATAAACATACAGCAAAAATAAAACTTATATTAACACTCTAGAAGATGCCTTTGGAAGAACAGAAACAATGAATTATCTTCGTCACATCATGGAACATCCAAATGTCAACATTCAAAATGTCAATTACCATTGCTAATCATTTTGACTGTTGATGTTTTGATTAATTTTTACATTTATTATTGTTACATAACAGATAATATGTTGGCCCATTTTGTACTCAATGTTGCCATATTTAACCAGGTGGTGTTTTAGTCACAGTATGTTGGTGTTATCCAAATCTGTTCCATAAAAATTGTTGACTCTCATTAAAGAGTTCCTACTGTATATTAACAACAGAATTAACACCTGACATGTTTCTCTTGTCTATGATTTTAAGGTGGTGTTGCAGACATCAGCCACATTTGCACACCAGCCAAAGTACATATATCCTGTAAATTTAAGAGAGTGTGAACACTTGAGGCAGTGTCGTTGAATATTGTCCTCAGGTAGTATTTTTAGATAACAAAACTGACAAAAGTTCAAATGAAATCTGAAACTAACTGTGAAATTGATGTTAAAATTATTCAAAATCCAAGCTTTTACTGATCCATTGCGTGATTGCCGACCCCTGATAATGCTGTGGCTTGGTAAAAGCTTGGATTTTTACAACTTACTTTCTGGCATCATTTGAATTTTTGTCAGTTTGTTATTTAAGGTGTTATGTATACTTAAGGAAGTGTGTAAAGAGGTTTTGAGTTTTGTTGCAGTCTTTATGTGTAGTTTCCTCTTACTTCTAACTGTTTTATGGTTACTATTCCATTTCTTTCTGTATTCTACAACTATATTATTGTTCTTTTAAGTGTGGAGGCAAAACACATTAAAACAGAAATAGCCAAACACATTGTGACAGAAATAGAAAAACCACAACTACCCAAAAATATATGAAATTGGATTTGCGCAAGTTCTTTTAGAAGCCAAAGAAAATTGACAGAGAATTCACAGATGATCTCAATTAAAGGGGTGCATGGTAAAAGCTTCTTCAAGTGTCTCTTGATCTCATGTCAAATTCTCCCATTTGTAGAAAGAAGTGGATTGTGATTTGCTAGGAGAATCTTGCAGTCTATCAGATTTCTTTCAGGGTCTTTTTACATGCAACCCTTCAATTTTAGGTGATAGGGAGCCTCTCTAACATGGCAACCTTTAGTTAATTCACTTGTGTTAAGTCAGCTCTCTGATTGATGTTGTGTTGACTAAAGGTTACAAGCCATCAGGGTCCAGATGACCTCCAGAATGCATTAGAAGGCTGTGCAGCTGTCATTATTCTTGCTGGAGTCCCAAGAAAGCCAGGTACACAAGCCTTAGAGAAACCAAAATCAAAGTACAGTACAGGAAGCACAGGAAAATTGTAAACATTTAGACATTAAACATAAACATTTAGAGAAAGGCGAATTGTAGCAATGCATACAGTGCTTTCAATACATACTACCTTCATTGGAAAACCTCGTGAACCATATTTTGGATGAAAATCTCTGTTAATTGTTATGCCTGACTTTCACTTGGTAATGTTGTGGTTTGAATTTATTTTTGGTTTAATTCTTGTTAAACCAGTTTAAATTTTTTAAACTGGTTCATATTTTTCAAACAGGGTTGAAATTTTTAAACGAGTTTAATTTTCATTTCGAGCAGAATGTGAGCGTGTGTCTTAGTAATTTGGGTTAAGTACTCAAGTTAGTGATTAGGCCTAAGCACTTAATTAGAATGGTTAGCTTTGATGTTAGGCTGGGAACTTTGCATATGACTTAATAGTTTGGGTTGAGCTCTCAGGTTAGTGATTAGGCCTACCGAACTACTTATTTGGAATTGCGCCTTCTTAGTATTAATTAAGAGCAATTCTCTGTAAAAATCAAACAAAGTGGGAAATGAAAAATTTTGACCCCCCAATCAAATTTACATGGAA
>JAHPZR010022700.1:7500-17785 GCA_019787425.1 Platygyra sinensis | reverse complement strand
CGAGAAAAAGTTGCTACCAGTTCCTCCAACAGCGAGATTACAAAGTCTAATGTTAGATCCTGTAAACGGTTGCACCGCCTTCTGCCACCAATCGATAAACACTCGGTAGTAGATGCCTCTCAGATCGGAGTAATCGCTGATTATTCCACCGCCAGCCGAGATCGATCCACCCATGACTGTAACGCCGATGTTTTGACCGAGTAAAACTTTTGTCATAACATTTTGAAGACGACTTTTTGTTGTTTGTCGTTCAACAATCTGGCTATTGTAAAGCTCCGGAGTCACAGACATATCTTCCATGGACTTGAATTTGTCTTTATAATACCAGATCTCAAACGGGCTCTTTTCCATCGAATGTTTCAGAGCATTAAGTTTTGTATGATTAAGACCAGCAATGTTTCTAGAAGTCTCAAACAACGCGTGGTTCGCTTCTGATTGCTTGTCAAATGAAGAAGTGAAGCTCTGCTCAACTTGTACTAAGGTTAAACATGCAATGGTAGCAAATATGGTAAAGTAAAGACCATGCATTTTTGTCTTTTGAACGCGGGTCTTGACGGTTCTTCAGGTCGGGATGCTGTATGAAGTTAGATTACCGTTATCAACAAAAGAATTTAAAAAAACTCTCCGATTACCTACCTGCAACGCATGCTTGGGAAAAATAACGGGTGAGTTTAGTACCTTTCGTGAGATAAACTACAGGTGTTAACCAGACGGAGGTGCCAGCTTTCAGGTACTAGAATTTTGCAAAGATCCATAGAATAACGTGCGTTGAATGGTTTTCACTCGTTTTTCTTGGACAAATGCCTTCCAAAAGCTATCAAAAGTTTGTTATCTGTCACGCCACTTAGGAACAGGTCATTCGGTTTCAGATTTTACGAATGGTTAATTAGCATTAATTTGTTGACATTATGGGATACATTCGCGGGTGTCTTTAGAAATGAAACAATAAAGAACCTGGGGTGCTTTCTATTTTGCCAACGATTACTGAAATTTCGGTCGGATTTCAAATGGAAAGGTTCGTTTTGGTGTCTTCCGACCGGAAAATTCGGGATCGTCACCTATGGAGGTGGTTCACTTATTTCGGTAGAACTAAAAATTGGTAAGAGCCATTCCTATTGGTTGGTCCGGTTTAATCGGAGAATGTCGTTCCATTTTCTTCGGGTATTTCCACTGATCAGTGACCGGTCGGCTTAGCATAATGAAAAGTAACCCTGAAGAGCTGCGTTTCCCTTTCCACACAATTTTTAAACATAAATAACGGATTTTTTTTAGCAGCAAAGAGACCAAGATACCAAGAGATTATGATTTAAGAGGACACGTCTCTATGCTGCACGGTAATCACGTAAAATCTATTTTAAGGTGGCGTCACGCTTTGAAGGTTATTTTAGTCTCGGTCCCAGGATCACGCAGCCAATGTCCGACTGTCATCATATCGGTTCGCGTCCACATAAATCCAAATTAAAAATCTAACGGGTTAAGAGAGAGAGAGAGAGAGAGAGAGAGAGAGAGAGAGAGAGAGAGAGAGAGAGAGAGGAGAGAGAGAGAGAGAGAGAGAGAGAGAGAGAGAGAGAGAGAGAGAGAGAGAGAGAGAGAGAGAGAGCGAGAGAGAGAGAGAGAAAAAAAAATCAGCTCGTTTTGAACTACCGCACTGTTTGCATTGCACAGGCCTCTTTTATTATTATTATTATTATTATTATTATTATTATTATTATTATTATTATTATTATTATTATTATTGTTATTATTATTATTACTATTATTTTATTTCTTATTATTTTTTTTTTTTTTACCCAGAATGTTGAGCAGCACAAAGGAAGACTTTCCTCTTGTTGTTGTATCCAAATCTTATTGTACAGACACGAGTGTTTCACTGGAAAATACACCCTTCATAAAATTAAACGAATTCACATCCAGGGCCGTAGTGGTGTATTTCCCATATCCTGATGACGTCATTTTGCGCCTTTGCATTGTACGGCTGCCAAAGGAGCACAAAAACTCCAAAACTGCCATAATGAAGAAAGAAACTTCATGTGGCTAACTGGACAAGATATTCCAGCTGCTGAGTTGCCGTTGACATACGGTTTGTGCTTTTGATTCACTTCTTCTTCTTTTCTAGATCTGTCTATATAACAAAAACAACATAACGAGTTGGCAAAAAATGAAATGATAACATCTCATTCATTCATTCGCTGCATTCACTCTTGAGAGTTTGTTCTTGTCACTCGAACATAAAATTTATATCCTCAGTTCACCACCGTATAATATCCTCTATGCATGGGAAATTTTGAGAAGAACTTCCAAGAGGTACCAAGTTCTTGTTTTGTGGACATGGCTTGAGTTTTTTCCCCTTAGAGGTACTAATTGTTACATAAATTAAATCCATTTTGAAATCACTGGTTATCATTGTAATCTAATTTACCTCTCAGCGGTGCGATTTAGTCACGAATCACCCAGTTTTTTGCTCTAAATCGCACCGGCTTTTTCTCGACCAATGTGAATGAGAACGTAAAACAAAGCAACCAATCAGATTTCAAGTAAGCATTAGGTGAATTTCAGAAAATGCAAGACAGAATTAAAAGCTGTTATGTGGCAAATTTTGCAACGACTATTCCCAAACTTTTTTGTTTTTTCTCAAAACAATTGACAAATAATATTAATAACAGTTTCTGATTGGTTATGAGCTCCTTCAGACCTACTTTAAGGATAGTTTCCAACTTTCAATGTTTATTTTGGTGTATATTTTGGCGATTTTTTTTTTCAACACCCGTTCAAGATCCGTGTGACTGAGTCCAGTGAAACATAAAAAAACAAAAATCACACCGGCAACAACAAATTCAGAGCCATCTCAAGAAGATAGATGTTTCTAGGTTTCCGGAGCTCAACTCTGTCGCTGTGAATAAAGATACGCAAAATACGCCCGCTCCACAAAACAAGGGAATGATCGAATATCTGCCAGTCCCGCCATCTTGAATTGGCCGTTTATATACTGAACACGCATTTTCCGTCTGGAAGAACATGGGAAAGCATTTGTAATTTGTTTGGCTATGCGTCTCTAGTATTAAGACGGGCACAAGACGTGTTATACGTCTAGACGAACTATCTCTTGTAGTGCGTCGCTCAAGACAAATTTCGTGGGATAGTTCGTATAGACGTATAATACGTCTTGTGCCCAACTATATACTAGAGACGTATAACCAGACGAACTACAAATGCTTGCCCAAGTTCGTCCAGACGGATGATGCATCTTTAGCATAAAAACGCGTATTTCTTAAAACAAATGGTGCCACAAGAACTTAGTGATATATTTAAGTCCTGAGTACAAAGTTATACGCCGAGGTAACAAAAAGAAACGGAGATGATAACGAGCTCGAATCCCTTAAATTCATGCACAGTGCCACTGAACGGTGTTTAAAAGAGAGAACCTATCCACTGGGCATCGTGCACTCGAGGGAGTCACACAACTCATAAGAAATCCATCGCAGAATTACACAGGATGCACCTTCAAATTCCTCCTAGCCTCCAAAAACAACGAGAACTCTCAGCCTCAACCACAGAAGAAAGGAAGCCTTCCATTGTTCATCCAGGCAAAGATAATTGAACTTTTATGCATGACTTTTAATTTCGTTCTGACTTCAGAACTGCTTTTTCACATGATTTGCATACTAAATGAGACAAGAAGATGTTTCTAGTTCCGCTATTAATTTGAACAAACCAGCTATTGGAACAATGCACTAAAATGTAAAATATGAAGCGATAACATTGTGCAATTTTAAAATGGCTAATGAAATGGCAATTGGACTTCGTGTCGTGCAATTTTGGTCAAAATCATACTTTTAATTTCAAATCCCGCGTATAACTTCCGGCCAAATTGCACTCCACGCAGTTCAATTACCAAGTATCTCCTCTCATGTTTTATTTGGTTCAATAAGCTTTAAGGTACCGCGGCAGCTCTAGCTTTTGTGGACCTTTTCAGGCTAAGTACCCTAAGAAGTACCAAAATCAGCAGCCCCTTTATTCTATATGGGAGCCCCTTCGGGGCACTATATATCACATGAAAATATTTTATTTCAGGAAAAGGACAAAGCAGCTTCCCAGAAGTTACACGTGTCCACGTTTCCCTATGATATTGTTGTGAAAGACTAATTCCAGCACTTTTTAAAGTCAAAGGTGGGGGAATTGTGTTTTATTAAAGTTTTATGACGGTTTGGAGCTAATAGACTGGTGACATTTGGGTGCTAAAATCATCGTCCTTGTCGATCCTTGAAAGGAATCAAACACGATATATATTACTTGTACGTTGGGCCAATCAAAACACCGGACAATATAAACATCCCATTGGTTACTGTTCTAACGCTAAGCACGTGACGTCCTGGTATCACCTGACGAGCAATGGTAATAAGCTTTGTATGACCAAAAGACGAGCGAGTGTTAATTAAAATTCCTCTTTCTTCGTATTCATTTAACCAGACTTTGGCGGTCCCTCCGTTGCCGTGTGTTCGAACGGCGACAGCGACATTTCTGGTATCAGTTGTACTTTCCAAAAAACACTTTTTCGAAAACGAGGTTAATGGTATCAATATTTCTAATTCCAGGATAGAGTTTACCAGCTGCGATTTCCATCCGCCATATGCATCGGTTCGAAGCCTTTGGATTTCAGAAGGCTGAATCTGGTCCTCTGGGGAGGGTTGAATAACTGCTGGGTTTACCGATTTTCTCCTGTTAATGGGAATTCCTTGTACCACCTCAAATCCAAAATTTCCGACCTCTTTCACCTGAAGGTTTCGACTCGGTGACATGTTCTTGTTTAGGTCTGGTGTCATCAGCGTATAGCACAGAGGATGATCACGAAAGTTTTGTCCATAGCTCTTAAACACGGGCCCTGGAAGGCTTCTGAATTTCAGCGGGCAATCTGGCAAAATAATTCTATCCCCTATTGATGATAACGAATGCGTTGGGAAAGTTATTTTGACTTCTTTGGAAGTCAATACATTGTCGATGATACTTAACATTAATTGCCTCATGTGATTTATGATCATATAAGCGACTTGCGCATGCCCCAAGACACTCACGTGATTGCCATCAGATGTAAACATTTTGGAAAACTTTTTCCCTATTCGCAAAGGACTAGAACATAAGAAATTTCGAAGGCTAACAGTTGTTATTCCATAGTTGACAGCGAGCATAGTTTGTCCATGGTTTTCCAGGTTGTTGCATACTGGAATTTGCAATTCACCTTGAACAAAATTAACGTACATAACTGCAGGTGAGGTTCTTTCGCTCAGAATTTCTCTGGTCAATTGCTCCAATGAAAGGGTCATAGGAAATCTGGAATATTTAAATTGAATATAATCATTCACTGTGAAATCCAGAAGTGCAAGATTCATTTTAGTGTTTGGCTTCAATAAAGCATCGTAACAGAAGGCAAAAAAGTTGCTACCAGTTCCTCCTATGGCAAGATTATGAAGGTTAAGAACGGAACCTGTTATGGGCTCAACTGTTTTTTGCCACCAGTCACTGAAAACTCTGTAATATATACCTCTTAAGTCTTCATTATCAAAAGTCAAGCCTCCACCTGCAGAAATCGAACCACCCATTATGGCTACGTTGACATCTTCTCCATTTAGTGATCGCAGGATTACATCCCTCAGGCGATTTGTTGTGTCATATCGCTGGACAACTCCAAGTGCACTGTTCCACAATGGTAAAGTGATGAACAAATCCTTCAAGGACTTAAATCGGTTTTTGAAAAACCAAATTTTAAGCGGGTTCCTTTTAATGGAAAACTGGAGTTGTTTAAGCTTCTTCTTAGTCAGTTGGCTGTTTGTAGTTGAGATGTCGGTTCTCTTTTGACGTTGAAGTTCCAGTTTCTGCCTCTCCACCATTTCCATGCCTTCTACTTGAGGCCAGTGAATGACTTGTGCTTTTAAAATAGACAGAGCCAACAAAATTCCAACAAAAACATCGAATCGTAGTTTTCGACCTTCCATAACCATCGTCCCTTACAGCCCAATCCAAACTAGAGTTTTTGCGACGATTTGTGCGACTTCCACCCAGCACAATTTCATCCAAACAAGTTTCAGTGATCGTTACTTTGTTTAAATCCAGTGTTAATCTCAGTAGTTATCGTGTGTCGGAGGTGAAAAAGATATGGACTGTTTAATGGCTATTGACACAGTCACCTGTTATAAATGAGAAAACGGGTCAATGCCTCTTAGCGGTGGCCTATCAGGGCCTTCAGGGCTGCAGTTGCGCCTTGCAATCGGTTGCAAAAACAACTTCAGTTGAATTTCTGCTGTTATTTCACTATACTGTAGTTCTCGGTGGTGTACTATAGGCGAAGGAGGATTGTAGAGCTGTACCAGGTTATTGAAAATATGAAGATCTTTATTTCAGATGGGTCAACTGACAATAAAAGGCAGGGTCAACTGACAACAAAATTATTATGTTAACATACAATGCAATGCGTGAATCCTCCCACCTAAATCTTTTTCTATTCAGGGAATCTCTAATTGCGAAAATGACGGATTAAACTTTTTTCCCCTTTTACCTTTTTACCACTTTATCGTGACGTGTAGTGGTTGGTTTGTGCTGCCCAACACATGGCGCTGTAGGTTTGCCTTTTCTCAGTCTTTAAAGACGTTCGTGCCAATCTCGTTCCCAGCACCTTCGTTACCCTTCCCGTTCCGCTGGACAAGGGTAAGAAAGGCTCTGGGAACGGGATTGCGTTCGCGCTAATTGTTTGTGCGCATCCTCAATACCGCGCACGCAAATTTACACGCCGTCATGCATGAGAACGCGTGCTAAGTAATGCAGATCGATAGCAGTGAGATCGATACACATAACCCACGTCAAGATTCTCCCATAACGACTGACCAAGCTCAGTCAATAAAGCACTCGGAGTGCTTTACTGGAGATATATATTTTGATAAATAAATGAACACTCCCACAGTTGTCTGCTACGCGAGGTTTTGTTATTCCTATACGCAAGTCCGTAGGCTTGTTACGAAACGTAAAATTCAAAATACCTTTTGGGTATAAATACAGGCATGCTATGTTGTATTGCAGAACTCCCCGATGAAGTGTGCGTTAGTCACACGAAACGCGTAGGAGAAAATAAGCAGTTTTACAACTCAAGCAGTTCACAGAAGTGCTTCTCACTGGTTTAACTTTAAAAAAAATTAAAAACAAAGAATTTTTTAAAAAATGTTAAAAAGATTCTGTTATTGTTTAAGCATTAAAGACGAAATGAACTGAGATGACGCGGACGTGGAATGCAATCAACAAAGTTATTAACTTGTTGTTTTCGGTCCATAATCAATGATCATCAATGTTTTTTTGTACCTCCTTAGTGAGGTGAGAGGGTTAGAGTGAATGCCTTGCACTTGAAAAAAAAAAAAACTTTCATCCAGTCTTGCTGACTCAGCTTGAGCACTTGAATGCCAGGCTCTGACAGGCCAGGCAAAATCGGTTTGGTTAGAAAGAGAACAGAACTGCTGTTGCCCAAATTCTCTTTCGTATACAGGTGTGCCAAAATATCATAATAAGTGTGCTGGTTTGATTGTTCGGTAAGAGAAAGAAGTTTATATATAAATTTGTTGTCCTATCGATTACAAAACCTAACCGAGTATTGCAATCTGCGATTTAGTCGAAATGGGACTATTTTCCTTATTTTTATACAGTTTTGCGGTTCCCTTTTCTTTAAAACGTTTAAACAAAGGCAAATGAAGATGTACCATCAGTGTTGCACCAATTTTCTAACGATAGTTGTAAAGTTCACTTTTAAGCTGGATTGCATAGATCGATCCACTTGTTTGCGTGTGACCTACAATTTGAAAATTATCCGAGGCATGCATCCAATATGAACATCTGCCAATTGAAAGTGAAAACGAGATATAAAGGAACATCGCCGATAGGTAGTTATACATTTTGTATAACTAGGTCTATATATTGAATGGCTATCGTTATATTTATATCAGTTCACGCTAGGGCAACCCGGATTAACAATTGCTAGCGTGTTGGGATACAAGTTATGAATTCAGCGGTTTGGAAATTTTTCCTATCACACATGAAAAGGTGAAAGATTTGCGTGTAAGAATGGTAATAGATACCCAATATCATGAGAACTGTAAAATAAAAGAGAGCAATCTAGAAACTCTTCAATTGGAGAAATACAAGGGTCTAGAAAAGGTCAAGTGAGGAGCAAAGTGTTTGTACCCAGAATTGACAATCAAATGAGCAAGCTTGCGGATATTTAACTGCGTGCAAAGTTTCATAACGATTGAATAGGCCATTCTCTTTGGAACTAAAATATGCATATTAATATTAACTTTTGGCCAAGTGACTCTTTAACGGCTCAAAACAACGGCAATCTTTAATCGAAAGCGGGCAACTGAAAGACATCTTACGCAATTGTTTTGTTCTTTGTTGTTTTACTTCTGTGGAGTGCTAGATCATGCCGCCTTTTAATCAGGCACGCCCACATGTTTTTAACTGAAACAGTGAATAGAAAGAAACAGGTCACGTGACATACTAAATGAATATCTCTAAACAAAAAAAATGAACTATACCACCTTAAAAGGCAGATTTACAATTTAATAGTGATTGAAAGCAATGGTTGCTGAATAGTTTTTTTTATTTCCCGGTGTTATTGTGGAAACCTCTTCCCGTTTTTCTTTAATTGTGCCAACTGCACGAACTAATTTCGCCATTGCCCGAAGATTATCTTTTATCTAACGTTTTTATTTTCAGACATATACTTGAACGAGTTTGTCATAATTTCTTTGAGGGATTTGTTCCATGTTTTTGAGGCAGCTGTTCTCAGGCATGCTTAGTTAAAATCTCACAACAAACTTCGTTTTCCTTATGTCTATTTATTAATCATATATCCCTTACAAGTATAACATCATTTAACGCAAAATGGTTTCTCCCCAGGTATATTCGTGTCACTTTAGCTCTGTGGAAAGAACAAAAAAGGAATTATGTAGAAAAAAGTTGAAGGCATATATTGTATCTGGTATCTGGGACCGAGCACGGACCGTTTACAAGGGTCTTTATAATTGGCCAGACGAGACAATAGGTAAACAACACAAACAATGCCCCTAGTCCTAACAACAAAAGAGGTGCAGATTAACAAGAACTAATCAAAATAGAGGTTGTAAAGAGGTGCAGGCCATCCCGCATCTGGGAGTGTCATCGACTCTTCGAATGTTGACGTGCAATGACACTCCACAGGTCGCGGTCGGCATTTGGCTGATGCAGGCGTAGGCTGGCTGAAAAACGCAATAACCGTACCAAATTTACATTTAGGGATTTTAAGAAAACCACAACGGCAACTTCAACGGGAAAGTCGCTAAACAAAGGTTTAATGACCAAAGCAATGGTTGTGCACGTGCGTTATAATTCTTGGTACATTTCTTTGCTGTACTCTTCAAAACAACAACCTGAGAAGACCATACCCTGAATAGGCCCATTGCCGGATCCGGTCACATGGTACGGAATAAATTATGCTGGGATGCAAATGACGAAGTGGGAGTTCCTTTGTTTTGAAAGTCCCACTGCGTTATTTGCGTCCCAGTGTAATTTATTCCGTACCATGTGACCGGATCCTGCAAAGGGCCTATTGTCTGGAAAACGTGAACCAAGACGGCTTATATTTTTTTAAATTTTTGATTCTAATCTATCGATGTGTCCTAGATTCAGCTTTGTGATAGCTTTGACAGTGATACACAAAGTGAATAAACTTTTGGGTATCGCGAGATTCGCAGGTAAAATATAAATGCATTTTTTGGAGGACGTTGTCGTCGACGTCGCGAAATAAACGTTTTCATGAGCAGAACAATGGCTGCTCGCGTGCGTTATAACTCTTGGTACATTTCTTTAATTGGCGTCTCCTGCACAACCGTGAACAACAACAACAACAACAACAACAACAATGTGAAATGACCAAATTCTGCGTACTCTAAAAGAACGTTAAGCACAACGGCTGTATTTTTATTTAATTTTTATTGCAAATTTACCAATGTGTCCTAGGTTAAGTTTCGTGATAGCCTTCAGTGAGAACTGACTTTAGGGTACAACGAAATTCTTAGGTAAACACAAAGTCGCATTTTAACCGGTGTTGTCAACGGAGTTGCCGTTGTGATATCTTAAGCTCCCTGTTAACCAGACAGATACCGTCTATTGTCCTGTTATCCTGTGATGTCGAGTCATTGACCAGATATGGTTTAAATTATGCCCTAACTGGGGTTCTGGAAATTTATACCTGACAAGTTGTCTGGCATTCGGC
>JAHPZR010022700.1:0-5000 GCA_019787425.1 Platygyra sinensis | reverse complement strand
AAAAGATGCGATTTAAGGCAAAAAATAGTGCGATTCGTGAGTAAATCGCACCGCTGAGAGCCAATCACATTGAAAGGATAATCAGACATGCAGATATGATATTGTGATGTAGACAAGGCATCAACAAAATGATCTTTACTTCGTTAGTCAGGTAAAGAAATTTTGGTTTGCTTCATAAAATGATTTTTTGGCTTCAGGCCGACACAAGATGGTTGCCGAAGAATATGTCAAACACAATTCGTAATGTGTTGAACATCGAAACTACCATTTCTCCCAGTTTACTTTTCAAAACACTTAATAATGTTGCCTTTCGGTCTTAAATGCTTATGTTTTACCCGCTCTTATAGGGTTAAAAATTGACAAACAAATTCAAAAACGGACGTTGTTCTGCTGTCGATATTATGTGTTTACTTACCACCGATGATGACGAAAATGTTAAGAAGACTTGCTATCTTAGCCATGTTGTAGCTGTTTGGTTATGGAGTTTAACCTAACTGAAAAGAAGGCGACTTGTGAACAGCAATATATTTGTCTAATATAATATCTTAATTCGCTTAGAGTAAAAATATTAAAATACTAAAAGTTTTTTAAAATCTTATTCTAAATAAAATTTTAATTGTTAAAAAAAATTAAATCTTACCATTTAATTTTTTTGTATTCTAAAAATATGGGGGGTTTTCAGCAAAACGATAATATATTCAATATGATTTCTAGCCATGGTGGTAGAAAAATGTGTTAATGTATGAATGTTCAGCCGTGAGACCAACATGTGTGTAAACAATTGTCCAGATCCTAGATGACAGGAAACAAAAGTGCCCATAAAATGTCAAAATATTGGTCCATTTACCAAGTGTACTGAGAGTCACTAGATTTCTCGTCATGTTACCATATCGCTTCATATTATCGTCATGTTACCATATCGCTTCATATTATCTTATCTTTAAATGTATAATGAACCATTTTTTTTTAGTTGACGGGTAAGTGGTAGATGGTCCCTCTGCGGGTATGAGTCAATGATGAAATAACCTTTGGATCAAAAGTTTGTGCACGGAATATCTTCTGGTCTAAGTGAACCGGTTTTGTGCTGTGATTTGATTGTTTCTTCATTTTATGTAAGGTGAACAGAAAGTTTGCTGCAGCAAACATCACGCTTGCAAACGAGCTAAATATTGCTGATTCTCGAAACTTGGACTTCCGACTTGGCCTCAGTGAGCCATGGCCTCGCCAACTAATCAGCGGGCGGAAATATCCAGTTCATAGTTGAATTATCAGACTTGGTGGAGGTTAATCAATTCAACTTCTCGCAAGAAAGGAGGAGGGCCAAAAGAATTCATTGCGCACGAGACAGGCCTTATAACAAGAATCCCTCGCTCGTCATTCCCAGGTTCAAAGGTTTAGAGACCCTCGTGGTGTTCAAATATCCAAACCTAGCGTCGATTCGAATTTATAGCACGAGTACAATTCAGGTGGCTTTATATGTATTTTATTGTACTTCAAAAATAGACGCAACGTATGTAATATGTTGATTTAGCCAAGCCTCAAGTCACCGGAGGTGCCGATTTCAATAAATAAACCTGGCTTAAGCCTGCGATCCAATCAAAAAAAAACCCAGTACTTAGTCACGTGACCTCCAAGATGGTGCACCTGAGCCCTTTCTTTTATTGTTTATTCATCAACGTCCCAGAAAAAATGGCTTCAGATAGTCTGCATTATTAATTGATATTTTTATGAAACATAATTTGGACTTGCCCGTTACGTCTCTATCTCTAGCATTTATTTCATTTGCCAAAAAAGTCGCCATAGATTTTCTGCCAAATTTTTTCTCAGTTATTGAGGGTAAATTGTTCTCATTGAATTTATAAAAAAAAAAAGTGGGGGTCACCGTGCTCGTTTAAGAGGAAAGGAGCTTTTATCTCGCTATCGAGCTTAGTTTGAAGGAAAGCTCTTACATTTTGTACGAGCACTACGCGCTCATTGTGCGGCGCGCTGATGACCGCAAAAATCGTGCGCAGTAGGAATGCGCAATGCAAAAACTCGGGAATCACTGAAATCTTCTTGCCGACTTAACTTCGAGTGTAGAAATCAAACCTTTCAGGAAATTAAAGACTGAAGTAGCAGGATCACGTTGCATGGTTCAGTCGCTCAGTCTCTGACAGACAACTGAGGGGAACGTGGCAAACGATCATTGGCTACTCATTCCTACCACGTCACTTGAAGTTGTGTGATGGCTTCGCCGTAAAAATTGACAGTAACCGTTTTTTCTTCTATACCGTGATATATCCTTTGAGTGTTTTGACAAGTAGTCACGTCTATTTTGAGAGTTCTTAGCTTGAAGACAATTCCAGAAAAAGAATTCCTTGTCATTAGATTTCAAAGTATAATTTGTATTTTTATCTAAGTTTGCTGCCACGATCAACATTTGCAGTTGACAGCAACGTTGCATTGAACTACAAACTGTTCATTTGCTTTGTTATGTTCTGACTAACACCCAGATGCTGTAAAATAGTTTCGAGAATGGTCTCGTCTATATAGCCTGATGCAGCCTGTTGTTTTGGCAATGTACGCTTCAGTGTTATGTGCATATTTTTGAAGCATTCCTCTGACTTAGATACTTAGGCGTTGACATCACCCATAGCTTTCTGTAAAACTCTAAAGCCCGTCAATGTCTTCTTTTTTTTCCAGTGAAATCAATCAATTTTATTCTGTTTCCTTAAAATGTCACTGTTTTTTAAATCCATCTTCCCATATCAGTGCTCTTCATGACTTCTGCGTGTTTGTGAAATAAATGTCGTGTGGCATCTGCGCAGTTAAGTAATTCTGTCAAGTGATGGCCACTGATTTTGTATTTGCGCTGCATTAATTAAATTTTGATAACACATGTACATCTGATGTTTATTCGTTGGAGAATTAAGACAATCACGGAGTAGTCCAACAAGCAAACTTGTGAACTTTTTAACCAAGTGATTCAAATTATATGAGTTGTTGATAGCAAGCAATTTTAAGACGCAAAGCATGCAGCGCAGTTTAAAGCTGCTTTAAAATAGGCAAACTATTATTTTCACGAAGAAACACCATTGATCGATCCCGTGAAGCATTCCTCCGACTTAGATACACAGCCTTAACATCGCCTGCAGGTTTTTCTACAACTCCGGATGCCGCCAAGGTCTCAGTAAAGTTTAATACATTAATAGCTTAGTTTGCTACTAAAATGTTTCTGTTTCGTTCTCTTTCTTCAAAATGTAGAGACTTTAAATTTATCTCGGAAAATCAGTGCTCTTTTCTCGAAAACTGTTCATGTAATCCGCGTTTGTGAATATCATTCTTTGTTTCATGTTTTTTAATGAGATTATGATAACAAAAGCAATGTTTGGTAATACCGAGAATGAAAATCCTGAGTCTGATTTTAAAAAAGCTTTGTCCTAGAAAAGTTTTTCTTTAATATGAATTCAGCAACGGAAAATCAGATTACAGTCGGGCATCGTATTTCATGATCACGTGGAAAAATAAATGTAGTTCCAGCCAGTAATGCCTATGAACGTTTAACCAAATCACAGCCAAATAGACGGGTCGTTAATAAAAATACATTTTGATAGGCATAACATGTATTCTATTTAGTAATTTCAGCACCGGAGCAGGGATTCTAAGCCATGCAAAATATAGTAAATAGCTGAGCTACCATCGGCTTCTTGGAAAATTTCACAGCCAAATTAGCCAGAATTTCATATATTAGTTTAAAAAAGGTATTAATAGCTCCGGCTGCGCCACTAAAGCCATAGAACAAACCATTTATTCCTTTTGTGGTATGCTTGGGAGACCAGTAAGTGGAAAAATCAGCCATCCTATCGTGGGCGAGGCTGCAGTTTTGGGTGTGACTATTAACTAAAACAAATTTCGAGAGTAGTTGTCCTTTCATGGCTCAAGATGTTAGAGTAAACGGCGGTAGCTTTACTGAAAAACTCTCGGCAGTGGCCAAGTTCGCATTATATCAACAGTTTTCGTAGCGTTTTCATACAGACCAGGTTTACCCCGAAAACAACATAGAGAGGGATGATTGAATAAAAAAGGCACACAGATTGGGTTGGCAGTCATGGGGCGACTCCCTGGTGCCGCGGCTCTAGTAGCAAATCGACATGGGAGGCGGGAAAGAGAATGTCAAAGCCTTATGTGCCTTATAATGCGTGGACGAGATTATAATAGTAGGTATGTGAAGTTTCATAATGTAGTTTCCGTGTAAGTAGGCTACCGTTTGAAAAAATTTCTTCTTCTCGATACTGGGATATTCCAATGTGGGGGAGTGGCAGAACAAGCGATAATCCGTATAATCTGTATGATCACACACAGAAATACGAAGCAACCAAGCGAAATCACGACTTTAAATTAGCGCACAGCCAAGATATACTAAAAACCTAGAAATCACGGACGGTGAGCTTTTTCGCGCAATAAAAGCCGCAGAAGATCACTTAGTAAATTTCTTTCTTTGGTCCATAGCAATTGGTGACCTTAGTATGCAGCTAGGGATTTCATAATTTTCTGAGAAAGCATCACATTTAGTGAATGTTCATTTCTCTGATTGGTTTGTGCCTAGTATAACGTAAAACCCCCCCCCCCCCCACCAACCTTTGACTAAATCAAAATCACTTTAAGTTTTGGTTCGTTCAGTCTTATACACACTTTCCAAATGTAGACTAAATGTAGAGCCTACGATGCGGTACTCCTTAAAACCAATGAAGGGACAGGACGAGTTAATTATATCGACGAATACCGATACGAACAGAACGCCAAAATGATAAAACTATACGCTTCAGAAAAAAACATAAAACAAGAGGACTTGGCAGTGTCTAAAACTGCAAATTTCTAACATACCAATAAGGCACTTTGAAAAAAAGAAAAAAAAATAAGAAGCATACACATATTACATCAATACCTACATGCCAATTTATTTGTTGAGGTAAATAGAGAGATTCATGGAGCAGTTTTCTTGTGGTGCTTACCTTAAATCT
>JAHPZR010022699.1:0-12811 GCA_019787425.1 Platygyra sinensis | reverse complement strand
CGCAATATTGAAGCTTGTTGTTATCAACCGTGGTCATTCATGGAATCTCTGGGCAGCTGACTTCATGATCATAGTCCCTGAGCAACTCTTTCCAGCTTTAAATATTGGCCTTCTTTGTCTCTTGCTGTCAAGGTTGGGGATATGTGTTACAGTCTTTTTCTATCACCCATTGTAAGAGACAACTATGATTTTTGGAAGAAAGGTGAAGACGAGCAACCTTTAGAAAAGTTAGATTCTTACCTCAAAAATATGACGACAGCTCGCTACAGAATTTTAGTGTTCTGAAAGTTAGGCTCAGCGCTTCCACATCAGTCATTTATTTACTAGGTTTCTTTCACCATGTTCACATGTTGTCTCTAAAAATAGTTCTTGATTTTCCCTTTCTTTTGTTTTCTGCCAGTACTCAGTTCAGTTTGTGAAATCAGTTTACAACGACTCGAAGAGTGACGTTTTCGAACTGAAAGAAGACAAATAGTAAAAAAAGAAAACTTCTACTGTATTTAAAAAGAGATTTATATAGGCGCAGCCCCCGAAGAGATTTGAACTCTTGACCCCTGGTTTACGAGACCAGTGCTCTAACCACTGAGCTACGGAGGCCATCTTGGATCATTCTGCCAAACTAATGTTTGAAAAAAAAAGCACGGTAAAAACAACTACATAAGAGGCATGTCTCTCTGGTAAATAACAATCATTACCTACAGTGATCCTTTACAAATAGTTAACTTTACCCTGTTAGATTGTTTTGGTCATACTGATTTATTATTTTAGATTGCAATGTTGCAAGAGCGTGCCGAGATGCACATCGTTAATGTGAATATGGTATTTGCCGTCGGTTTCTATGTAAAGAGAAAAAGTTTGCCTCACGTCAAGAAAAGCAGTACGTTCATTCCATGATCGTTTCAAACTGCTTTCCGTGCATTTCACTTGTCTTCAAACCACAATCCAGGGGGACTTGCATGCGAAATGGGTGGGGATACTCGTCGTCTCCCTTACTGGTGTAAATTTCTGATTTTGGTCTCACTAAAGATGTTTTGGGGAAAACGACACCATATGTAACCCATGTGTAGCCGTGAAGGTCCCGTTTAGGGTTTCATGCCAAGAAAAATAAAAAATATTTACTAAATATGTTTTAAATATGGTCTCTTTTAAGGGTCAAAAAATCCGGGATTAGACCAGCTAAGGCGGCCGATGTGGGTTCCTCTATAAATATTGCCAGTACGTTACCACGAATGGGCTCCTGTGGTTACTTTACTTAATCCACTGAGGCCTTTGTTTTTACAAAACTGGGTGGTCGCTCCCGGGAGGTACCATCACTGTTGATGATTCTTCAATATTTCCTGATAAAAAAGAAAAGATTTTCTTCGTGCAAGCAGAAAAAACAAGAACCTTTGGAGTGGTCAGAAAGCTCGGCCAGAAACAAGGGTCTATTGATATGACTAAAAATAAACACAGCTAAATGGACCAGTGCTTTTTGTTTTAAAATCACAATGTGATTTTATAAGTTTATTTTGTTTCGTTGACCATAAAGTAATTTGTAACATTGAACATGTTAAAGCTCGACACAGCTTTAAAGCAGTTTTAAATATCCATGCGCAACCTTATAAATTTTCTAAATTAAATACCGCAGGCAATAATTCTGTTGTGGGCTTTCCGCGTTGAATTTAACAACACAGTCCAAGGACTTTCGTCAGTCAAAATTGCAAAAACCAAAAAAAAAACAACAACAACAATAATGGTAATAAAATAATAATGTAGGGAAATGAGAGAATGCAAGTTGTACACCAAGCTTCTACTCCAGCAATGCGAGTTTGCTAAATAACAACCAAACAAGATGTTTGACGAATCAATATCCTTCGGTGGGTTGTTAACGTTAAAATACTATTAAATAATATCCCTCTTTATAATCTATCTATGTACACCTAAGTATAATTTGAAGGCAATGCTTGTCTGTCAGTGGAATTATTCAAATAAATCGACATCAGACGGTCGACTAAAATATATAAATACTGTTAAAAACCTTGACAAAATAGTTCGTTGCTGTCATTAGATAAGAAATTCTCTGGACGGAAAAAGACGAAAACGACAACCGCTCCAGATTGCCAAAAAATATTAATATTGGTTTGCCACGTGACCGAGCTAAAATACTTATTAGATAGCCAAGAGCTGACTTCTGGTCAGGTACCACAAATGAAGAATGCATCCTGTGTAAGAGAGTATGTTTGCCATTGATGTGAATCCGTGTACCATGCAGAACTCGTGGGTCATCCTCACGTAAGTTTCGTCCTTTTTAAAGGCTTCGTCCTTGATGGGCCCAATATCGTCACCGTATCCGTGTTCCTTTTCGTAACTGTACCGTTTTATCATCAAGGCAGTCGTTTTTGGTTCCAGAAACAGCTTGTTTATTAATGTGGCCAACATTGATACAGCGAGGCCGGAAACCTGACAAAAGGCAAGGCAGAAACCAAGTGAAAAGGTTGTGATATGCAAGGAAAGAACCTCACATAAGAGTCTGTAACGAGTCTCGTCTCGCAGGTTTACATGGGATCGTTAGAAACAATGCGACTTCTAATATAGCGCCCCCTGCTTCGTTCTTAGACGTCTCTCTCTCTCGCTACGCAAGGGACTTCCCGTGATCCCTCGCCTCCCTCGTCCCCAGTTTCTCGTGCTTCTAGCTCGACTGCTTGCTACTGAAATCGAAGCGCCTGAGGAGGAGGCAGATAGCGCCCCACCACCCCCTGCACAATGAGATTCACCACAGATTTATTCATACTTAAGACTAAAATGTACCAATTTTCCGCTACCCTATTTATGAATACCTGACCCTTACTCAATACCCTCCCCTATAATTAGTTTAGTTCAGACCGATGTTTAAGGCATTGTAAAGGGCTTTTGTTGATGGTACCATCGCCTTCTGGGCTTATCGATAATGATGAAAAAGTAGCTTCTTCTAAAAAGACATACCCCATTCTAGGCTAGAGTGCAGAAACCGCACCTTGTTTCTGACCAATATGGCTAAAAATGGTACCCTTTGGGGCCGCATAGCTATTTATAAAATAACCAAATCAATGTGCGCGCTCTGATTAGCCAATCAGCTATGGTTTATTGTGCCGGTAAACTCATGGAAAAATAGCGCGTCTTGTGAATTATTATATAAAAGCAATAGACCAAACGTTTCTATAGTTTATAGGCTTATAAACCACTTGAGATATTAGAAGAACACACGAAGAAGAATTCGTAAATCACTCACCTGCGGCTTGTGATTTACGAAATCTTCTCGTGTTCTACCAATATCCCGCGTGGTTTGTCAGCCTATAAATCATAGAAACTTGTGGTCGCCTTGCTATTAAATAAAGTACTGTGCTGATCAGGCTCAGTTCCAAGTTATTTCGCCGGATAAATCGTGGTTAAAGACTTTTCACCGATGTTTGTTAAACCTATGTAATAAATACACTCAATGCAATTCACCTGAATATTTTCATTTTCTTTCCACATCTGAACAGGGTGCATGAGGTAGTAGGTTACTAAGGCGACGGTGGATAAACATGAACCCACGGTAAAGTAGACTGGGAAGAGCTGACTCTGTAAGTGACCGAAGTTGTGTCTGGTCAGGGTGAAGTACATTTTGTAACCTGCAAAGAGACACATCATGTTATCATATATGACCAAAGGCTGTGGTTAACAATAGCAAACCATTACCATTGTATAAAAGGCCAGGAAAGCCAACATCTTCAAATTCCAATTCGACCAGGAGTAGAAGACCTGCATGAAAACCAACTAAAGTGATGTGATAATTTGGTTTTAACAACTGAGTTGATAATGTGCATGAATTGGCCACCGTAATGAGATTCGAAAGCTGACGTTTCGAGCGCTAGCCCTTCGTCGGAGCGAATCCAGTGTGGCTTCCTCTAAAAATATTGCTATTTATTTATCTATTTAAAATTAGTACACCTTGATATTCCAGAAATTTCTCGAAATAATCATAAATTTCGCATTACTACACCAGCTGAAGTTTCCTAAATTAGAACAGCTTTGTTACTATCAACAATGATTTGAGTTGAGAAACACCAGTGATGATAGATGTCTTGAGTTGTACAAAGACATTTTGTTCACCTTTTATACAATAAGAAGAAACTTCATCCGACTTATCTGAGCCTAAACGACCCCTAAACTAGTCGACAATTGACTAAATAGAAAGGTGACTCAGACGTCCGAACAGACGACAACAAAAAGACATCAGATACATTCAACAGAAGTAAACATGGTATTTGACCCCAGCCCCCGGGCATTTGACATGCACTCAGAATCACCGGCGATGTCTTGTAAGGGACAACATTTGATTTCAATGCTTTGTTGAACCAAGGGGGATTTAGATCAGCCATCTCTCTAGCTTTCTTGCGCTAGCTTTATTGGCGGCATATTGTAACTTTCCTAACAGTAACATAATGCCAAAAAGTGCTTAACATTTAAAAGTCACAAAACTGTGTTATATAATAACACGGCAAGTGAAAGGACTTAAATCGGATAGCAAATTCCACACACATTAAAACTAAAGCTATGCTTAGCAGTTTCTGATGAATTTTGTTGTGTTCTGTACAAAACTATAAAACAAAAAGTATATAGACCTTGCTAGTCTAGTTTGGAAAGACATTCGATTAGACTGAAAACTGGAATTAGAACAAGCATATTTCCAGCTGTATCTGTGGATGCGAAGTCTGTGAACTTGTTGTCTAGAGCGCCGAGAGTTATTCTTGAGTCATTCTATAAAATTATTTTCCAAAGTTAATTGTCTACTTTCTAAGCAGCAAATTTGTGGCTTGTAACAGGCCCGCCCGGGAGGGGGGTGGGGGTTACTCCCAGAAAGATCGAGTGGGGGTGTGCGGCCCGCTTCCCAAAACCCCTACCCTATTCATGACCAAATTCTGCGATTTTCCCTACCTTGTTTATGACCTGACCAAAAATTCGAAACCCTAATTATGACCTCAACAATACATCAAAATCATTTTATAATCGTCAAAATCATTTTATAATAAGTTCAAAACAATGTTAAATTACCGTAAACACAACTGAATTTGTGAAGGGCTTTTGTTGATTTTCTTTTCGATAATGATGAAAAAGTGACTTCTCGGCATACCCATATCAAGGCTAGAGTACAAAACCCATACCCTATTTATGACCAAAATGGCTAAAATCAGCTAAAATCGATACTCGGCTGAAAACCATACCCTTTGGGACAGCACACACCTTTATAGCCCATACAGGAGAGTACCCCCCGGTACCAGACCCTCTGTTTTGAGAGATAATATATCTCGCAAAACATTGAATCAGAGGTTTATTATTCAGCCTTTTTCTTTCTCGTTCTCCTCTAGAAACATTGTAATGGCCTATTGTAGTCTACAGTGTAATACGCTAGCATATTTTGCACGTTCTCTTGATCTTATATGGCAAAATGACGCAATAGTGCAATCATAAAAAGACAATAATATCGGTACCACCCTTCAGCGAAAGAGGGAAATTTGTGATGAGACAATGGCATAACAGTTACCGTGCAAACATTGTAGAATACGAGAAACTCGGTGTAATGTTGCACGAAAGATTCCGTGAGAAATAACTCAGTGTGATTTCAACAACCTACCCCCCTAATCAGAAGGCGTTCGATAAGCATCTTAGCCTAATCTGCCACTGAGACAATACAAATCACAGCGTTTCACAGAAACAGGCATTTTCCTGTTTTAAGACCCACCTGTTCGTTATATTAACCCAATACTGATCTATTTTGAAACTTCTAAGACTTCCTATTGACATTACAGTGCATGCAGTGCGGCTTAGCCACGAAAACAAATTAACTATTGATATGACTTGAAGACTTTCTAGGAGGTCTGCATGAGGTTGCATATTCCACTCACGTGACTTGGGCGCTGAAAGGCTTTTTCACCTTTACACATTTATCATCACCGGAAGCGAAGAATTGCATGGAGTATTTTAAGTGGGAGTTTTCTTCGGCTACGGAACGGCTTTTGCACGTTTTCAAACAAAACCCACCATAAACGCCCGTTCACCGTTATCTCTGTCGTTTTATTTCCGGACCGACAAGACTTTGAAAGTGTCCTATCAAAACAATTTATTGATACTGAGGAAATGCTGCTTAAGCTTTTAAATGGTGTACTGCAGTAAGTATCTGTGTGAGCCGGCTACATCGACGTCGCCAGTTTATCAAAGACGTATTGGTGGGCATAAAAGGAAAAGATATTATGACTCTTTTGTTGCAACAATTTAACTCCCCCTCAGCCTCGATGGATCGTGTTCCCATGCCGATAAAACTGGCTTCTTCTAAAACACTTTAAAATACACATTGTCTTCATAAAAATCAGGGAAAAAACTGAGGTCTTCAAGGAACTCACTTCTAAGGTAAGAAGGAAACAAATTACTCACCGGCAACAAAAGTGACCCAGAACTGCATTCCAAACCACGTCGCAAAGGTGTACAAGTGTAGCAGTCGCACGGTAGTCGTCAGTATTTTACCTCGGTGAATTTCCTCAGAGATTCGCGACGATAAGCTGGCAAGCACACACAGAGAGGCCAGACCTACCAAATTGACACACACTTTAAAAGTCATGATGAAAGTCTTGCGGCTGAACAGAGCTGATTCTGGCTTTCTTTCGGCGGTTGATTCAATCTGTTTGTTGTAATTTGGCCCAAACGAACAAGTCGACCTTCTTTTATAGCTGTGGCTGTCCATGGACGGGCAGTTTGCGTGCATGTCAACATGTGCGCGTGTGCGAAGAATAATCGGAAGATAAACAATCCACTTATATGTGACGCCGGATACACCTACCAATTAAAACTATTGCATCAAAATTTAGGTAAATAGCTTACGTGAACAATCACATTTGTAGCCTTAATTTCCAATTTAACAAAATTTTATTGCTAAAATTGTATAACTGACCGTAGCAGAAATATTTTATCCCACAGAAACAAATTGACTATCCCAGTTGTTACTGTTATATAACAGGTGGGAATTTTATTTGTTTTTATATAACTACAGGAGGAAAAAACAACTGAATACATCTGTTTGTCGAATATCTGTCACAGCATCTTGAACAATTTCGGCTTCGGAGTAATTTGTGGCGAACCTGTCAGCTTCAGCAATGAAGGAAGTTTAACCAAATCCACGGCTAGTCCCAAGTGGAAAACAGGCTGATGCAACTGAAAAAAGTGTGAAAATAGAACAATATCTAAGTGTTTTTATATTCACGAAAGAATCAACCCAAAAAATGGTTGAAAGTTTGATATGTTGTCAAATCAAACAAAAGGTAAGACTAGCTATTTTTAAGTTACTTTTTTTAATACTGAAAAACTTCTTATTAATATAGCTACAACGTACTTTGTAGACGTGGAAAAATCTGAACTGACGAGCTTTCTTAGAAAGAAAATCTGCGATACGCACTAGCTTCCCGACCTTGCGGTTCTCAGTTATTGAGCTGAAATCTGTTTACGAGGCTGACGAGGCAGATTTCGACCGGAAGGAAAAAACCATGTACAGAGCATTGATAAAACAATGTTTTTTTCTGTCCATGACACAATCACACAAGGAAAAATTTACAGATCACTTAGAGCATACAGATAGAAGCGAAGCGACACACACAAATCGGTTCATTGTTCAATTGTTCAGAATTTATCTGTAAGTAGTCGATGCATTTTGCGCTGCTCAAAAGGAAGGAAATCGACTTTGATTTAAGACGGAATTGATAATATGCCTGTACGTAAAGAGCTGTTCACTTGTACTATCTTTGTTGACAGTTTATCAATAGGCTTGTTTGAGTATTGATTATATCTGATCTACATCAAACAATGAATGTGTTTAAATACATTCCATCAGTGAAAAAGTGAAATGAACCTGCACGAAAATGTGTGCTTGTGAGCCAAATTTCTGTAACATTTTATCTTTCATGCAGTCTCGGCCCGACGCTACATCCAATCTTGCAACAGATCATGATCAAGCCAATTTTTGTTTTCAATCGAACATATTCTGAGACTAATGGCCTCCAAGTTATCAAGTCAGTGAGAGCATATCATTCTAACCACTGGGTGCACCAGTCAAATTTTAAAATCCTGCTATGATAAGATTGGACGCCCTCGCAGGCTTCCTAGCATTTTCACTTATTTCAAGTGCGATTTCTAAATCGGCTTATAAGGGTGGATATTTAAGCAGTTCAAGTCTGGATTTTCAACAGGAAGCGGGCTTTTCGCCTAAATTACTATTTTTTAGTTCGAAATGCTTCTGATCGATCTACTGAAGAGTATTTTTGTGTGCAGTGGGTTTGTAGAACGTAAACGATGGTTCAGGATGTAGTTTTTAACTGTTTTTATATTTCTAAATCATTTACCAAGCGTGCCTTAAAATTCTTTTAAACTGCAAGCTTGGTAGGATTGACAAGATTTTCATTACAAGACTCACATAATGTTCGGTGAATAACTTGCATCGATAAAAAATAATTTATTTTTCTTGCAAATTGCTCGACGTAGAAAAGCCAGGGGCGTATAACCAAGTAGAAGTAAAATAATGTATTTCTCCGAAAAGTATGTCAGTTGGGAATTGCTACTGTTAGATAACTAAACTACGTTTGTTACTGTTGTTATCAAAAACATCGTAAAATGCGTCTGTTTATCCGGATTTGAGTCATAACATCATCATTCAGGTTGTGTCAAGAGTAGGGCTTCAGCAACAACGCCCGATCCTCTTACGCGTTAAATTCCTATGGCTGGATGGAATCGTGTTTTTTGGCACTCACTACAAAGTCCTTGGCTTTGCCACACCAATGATAAATAAAGACAATTACATCACTCTGCAGGCTGATAAATTCCATTTAAAATGATATTTTCTTTATTTATAATAACTAAAGATTGAGAAGAAATCATAAGATACAACAAAGCATCAATTAATAAGTTGATAGTGCAATAACGTACATGCCATTTCTTTAGATTCCCCATGACAACACACTACGTACTTAATTTTCCATTTGGAGAAGAAAACTTCTTTACCAAACTATCAATTTCTTAATTCTGTCTAGTACTTGTGAAGTAGGCTATGAAGTTCGAAGTTAAATGTTTCATGCGTGCAGTTCCAAACCTATTGATAGATACTTGTCTGATTTGATACAAATCTGCGAGAGTCAGCTTTTAACCCTTGTAGTTAGTCTGTATCAGTTACGATATAAGGAACATTCTGCTTAAGGCCATTTAAATTTCAGCCGTTTTAGCGCAGTAACACGGTGGTGGGTCCTTGCCAAAACTGATCATTACCTGAACATTATACAAGGAAACTGCTTAGTCGACTAGCTTCGGCATACTTACATCTTATATTGCATGGCATAAGAGTAACGTGTTGCTAAAAATAGCATTGTAAGATAACATACTTATATACGGGACATTAGTCACGTTTGTTTCTAGACTGCGAGCAGTCTCTCAATCTCTTTTCCTCGAAAATCCGTGGGAGCGCAAAACAAATAAGCGTGCGAGCGGCGATGCCGCGAGCCGCTAGTAACGTGGGCTTTCGGAGACGAACAACGCCCGACACGCTACTAAACTATACTAGCGGGAGCGCCGTCACAGTCACGCTCCTACGCTTGTTTTGCGTTTTCCCAGTCTAGTTTGTTTCAAATTTGGAAATCAATCGATGCTCTAATTTTAATTGAAAACGAAAAATACAGACTGTCAGTACAGATCTACAGGTGTGTAACCAAGGTAACCCGTTCACAGCGCGCGTGGCTAAGCTTGGAATATGCCGATCCGGCCACGTGGTACGGAATAAATTATGCTGGGACGCAAATAACGCAGTGGGACTTCCAAAACAAAAGAACTCGTACCAGTCCAGCCCAACTTTCCTTTGTTTTGAAAGTCACGCTGCGTTATTTGTGTCTCAGCATAATTTATTTCGTACCGGATCATGCAAAGGCCTATTGAATAATACATTGTTTTTCCGGCCCCGGCTGATTATTCTTATTTTTCCGCTGATTTTAGACTGAAAATATTATTGTGAGTATGAATAATAGCCCGGCAAACATCAAAAGAGCAAAGAAAGATGACAAGGTTTATGTCGGAGGGTCCACGACCGTGGGACACAATCTTTTGTTTTTCGTTCATACACTAAGCATAAGCTACGCAATCAAAACATGTACGGAGTAAACAACTATTGTGTTTTGTGCACGGTTGGAGTCCAAAAAAAACGAACAAAAACATACGACAAAGAGCTTTCTCGAGTCTCATGGCCATTCCCTCTATTAACTATGAGTAAATGAACATAGCGTCTGATTGTCTGTGCTCAGCTATCATGGCTTTGATGGCGCTAAGGTAATTTTGGAGCCACAACTTCTTGCAGTGATGTTATTTGCATCAAACATACGGCTACTGCTGGTTTTGTTATTTGTGTTTATACAGTTTAGTTAAAAACGTGTTATTGTTTGTGTTGTATTAACAGATTTTCAATACACAAAGTTAAATTCTCAGCCTCGGTTATATTCTTAGAATATTCTTAAAATTTCTCAAATTTCATTCCTCCTCCCACCTTGGCATTTCCAATACACCCAAACTGAGTCGATTCGTCTGAGGCACTTTACGATTCGACTCGATTCGCACGCGTCGATCCGCACTACCGGATGTCAAGATCCGCGAAATAATGATACATACATGAACCTTCCTCGTTCTTAAAACGTGGCAACAACGATTCGTGTAGATTCGATGGAATCGAGTCGAATCGACAACATTTTCAACCCACCCTGCATAGTCCCGGGGCGCTATATAATAATAATATTAGTCTCGTGCAAATCGACTTCCGACATGACGAATCAACAGCAGGGGAAACGATTCGTGTCGATTCGATCGAATCGAGTAGAGCCGACAACATTTTCAACCCATCATCCTGCATTGCCTGATTTCATACGGTGGGGGCCTGGGTATGAGTCCGTGTATTATGGGATTAACAACACAAGACCCATATATTCAGAAAGAGCACACCGAGCTTTACAAAATCCTTAAGTTTCGTGTTAACTGGGCCAATATTGAACAAGATACAGCCATTCAAAAACTTCAAAATTTGCAAAGAAATGTATGGATTTCCGGACAAGTGTCCGGCAATCCATACATTTGTTAGTAAATTTTGAAGTTTTTGAATGGCTGTATCTTGTTCAATATTGGCCCAATTAAACGAGAAAAAACCGTATGATTACTTTATTAATAATACTAACATGAAAAACTTCGCGCGGAAAAAGTGCCGGAATGTTTCTTGGAACCATTTTTATCGCATTTCAGAGTTTCCGTACAAAGTTTTTGTCATTGCTTTACATGAGATCATTGGCCTACAATATTTCTTATTGTCTGTCTATAAATCATAATCCAGAATTACGATGTGTAATTTGCACTGGTGTTACACTTTTTGCACCGGTGTAACACTTTTTGCACTGGTGTTACACTTTAACGTGCTTTGCTCTCAGCCATCAGAATCGAGTAATTTTTTCATGTGTATTATTAAATAGTAAACAGGCACTAAGGCTTTCTTCACAGATTTGAATGTTACAGTCGCCACCAGAGCATTATATCAACAACAAGTATGGAATATTTTCGATATCTTTGATCTAATTATTAGATAGCGTAAAGGCAAAAGTAGCGAACTCGATCGATTGACAAACAGGAAGTGGTAAAAACTTCTCTCTGTGAAGGGTGATCCACAGGCCTAGACGATAAGACAGAAGAAGATCAATGCCTTAGAAGCCTAATGAATATTCTCATCAATTGATTTTGTTTTCATGATTGAAACAAGAAGAAGCGTGATTTCTCGATGGTCAGAGGCTCACGTGCCGCCCGTAAGGTCACGTTTCGCTTCCTTGTGAACTGTCGGGCCAAGTGCGGGGGAAGAAAAAGGTATTAAGGAAATGGTGGTTTAAAAAACTCTCAATGCATTCACACGCGTTTCCTGTCACCAATTAACGGATAAGGAAGGAAGAAAATATTTAATGACTAACGACGATCATGCCGTCGACCCCGCGCGCTAGCGGCTCAGACCATCATTTGCGGTTTAATTTGTCCATCATAGCCGCTTAAAACGTGATATACAACATGATATATTGCCAGGAATGTGTGTCTTAAAACAGTCACAATCTTTTTTTTTTTGTTTGCAGTTCAAATTGCTTCATCGCCAGGCCAAAGAGCATTTTTGAGTAGTGTGCTTTTTCACGTTTTAAGAAAAAAAGATCTGATGGGTCCGGTTTTTTATCAATAATTCAAGCTGTCTCAGTTCAGGCACCTCTTACATGTAAAGTTCTTGAACAAACCGAATTTAAGTCAAAATACCTCTTGCACTGTACAAGCTTAGTTATGGGATTTGTCAACTGAACTGAAGAAATGTTTTGTTTTTTCTTATAATAATAGGAAGGTACTGATTACTAACGAATGACTGGCATTCCTAATTAACACTAATATTTTTAAGGCAAAGGCTTGCAACGGAACAGACCGCGGCAGACGGAGAAAAACGATATATTTCCAAAAGTATTCTAAGAATTGTCATGCAGTCTAAATTGTAGTCTTGTTAAACCACTACGTTCATTTCTTTAAAAGTAAAATGCGTCTTTTTATTTGTATTTAGGTCGGTGTATCAGCAGAGTGGATGTGCTGCGTCACAACTTCAGCAGTTAGGAAGACAACTTTCCTGAGCGTCCGCAGTACATTCCTGTGGCTGGATGCTGATCGCGTTTGTTTGGAATCGGTTCAAAGTTCTCGGCTTTGCTGACTTTCAACTGATCAAGTGCGTATATCACTTTCT